>CAWUFW010006290.1:0-272500 GCA_963921515.1 Calotriton arnoldi
ATGATATGCAGAGTAGGCGTTCCGTGCAAAACCCGCAAAAACACCACTCCGCAACATTCTCAACAACCAGCCAGATCGGCGATAAGATTCAAAAACATGCGATAAGGCGCGTAGCAGCATGGATTTAACACCTGCTCCTACCTGGTGCTAAGTCGGACGACAACCTGCACCATAAAAGGGAGCCCAGCCCACAGCCACACCAGAAGAACAGCAGATGCCATGGAGCTACTGATCATGCAGCTCGGAGCCCCAAGAGGGCCACAACACCCACCGCCACCACCGCCAGGACCCCCAGAACCCCGCCCCCGGACTACCACAGAGGCAGCGCAGACAAAGACACCGGACCTTCCGAAACGCACCAGCCTCGGAGACTTAACGCCAGAGGAAGTCATTGCCCACTACAGGCTCAAAAGGACAACCATGCTCCGCATCGTGACCCTCATTGCCCACAGGCTGACGGTACCAACACAGCGGAGAACCAACATCCTCAACAGACAAAGCTGCTGGCCGTGCTGCACCTGTTGGCCTCTGGGACCTTCACACCAACAACTGCCATAGTCGGAGGAATCCCACAGCCAGCCCTGTCAAAGTTCCTCACACCTGTCTTGGATGCCATCATCAGCTTGGTACCCCAGCAACTTTACTTCCCACACACTGCGCAGGAACAGCTGGAGATCAAGCAAGGCTTCTACGCCATAGCTGGCTTCCCGCACGTGTTGGGGGCAATCGACTGCACACATGTACTCCTCGTGCCCCCTGCCGCCACTGCACACAATTACCGCAACAGGAAACACACGCATTCCATCAATGTGCAGGCAATAGTGGACCACCGGTGACTCTTCACCAATGTCGTCGCTAACTACCCAGGCAGTGTGCATGATTCCTTCCGACAGTCCATCATCAACCAGCGCTTTCAGGATGGCACCTATGGAAATGCACTGCTCGCCGGTAAGTAACAACTGAACACACCACACACCTCAACTCCACCAACATACAACTCACTACTCTGGGAATGCACAAGTCACAAAATCATATACAACATGACAACCAACATCCCCACATTCCAGACACGACAACAAAACTTACTGTGGCAACCTGGGCTAGCCATGTACACAAGCCATCAATGGCATGGCAGCTCAGCCACACAATAGCAGAATGTGGGGAGGGGTGGGAACCAGGCATGTGCGAAGGAGGCAAGTGACCCATGAATGTGAACGCTACACAATGCCAAGTGTGGCGGGGATGTGCTGGACAGACTTGAGCATGCAGACCACAGACATTTCCATGCTCGACATACACTGCTGGTGTCTGCAGTGTACTGGACAGTGGACGCAACCATGTTACCGCAGCCAGTGGGGAAGAATGCGGAAATGTAGCTTGTTACGTCCCCCTGTGTGCGTGAGCGAGTTGGCTGGCTCGGCGTACGCCAGGCCAGCGTAGGGGTGTGAATAAAAGCCCGTTACTCTGGGCGTGGTTCTCTTCCGGAATGGCCAACGTGTCTGCCAGGGCAGCGCCTCTCACCCCGCCACGAGGCCGACACTGTGAGCGGCGGTGCCTGCGAGCCTGTGCGCCTGCTGCACCCCAGGCCGCTGGTCCCAAGAACCCGTCTTGCCCGCCCCAGCGCACTCCAGGCCTCACTGCTCACCTGCCGACACCGGCGTGTGTCAAAGAGGGCCCACCACGTGCCGGTGCAAGCCCAAGCCCGAGGCCCGCGACCATGGCAGCCTCCTCAGGCCATCACGGCCTCCGCGACACAGGCCCCCAGTACTCCTTTCTCATTGACGTACTCCACCGCTGCCCTCCGGCCTACACTGCGGTCAAGTAGGTCACACATTTGGAACTGAGTCTTGATTATACAATGGCAGAGTACATATGTTTATGGCAGATTTTATATCACCGTACTCCCTCTCGATGTGGTGCCACCAACTCTGTGCATAGCATTCCAACGACACGTGTCTGTGGGCCATTGCTGACTACTGCCTTCGGCCTACACTGCGGCCCAGCACGGCGGGGTCACCTGTGTACTGCCTACACTGCGGTCCAGCAGGCCTCCCACCAATCCAATCCAGTCCGGACCAGGCAGGGCACGGCATCGTCGCAGGCTGTACACACGCTCAGCTCTGGTGCTTCTACCTCCGTCAACCACAAATCATCGCCACATGGCATTCCAACGTTGTGTGTGAGAGTACCAGGAGGAGCTGCCTGAACAGCGGTTGTCTCGCACTGACCGCTGCCTCCGGCCTACTCTGCGGTCAAGTAGGTCACACATTTGGAACTGAGTCTTGATTTTTCAATGGCAGAGTCCATATCATTGTATGCAAGGAGAGGAGTAAGAGGAAGACACGGTTCAGTCCGGATGAAAAAGGATCCTCGTTACGGAGTTGACCGAACACCACCAACAACTGCTCTGGTGCCACTAACTCTGTGCATCGCAAGCCAAGGACACGTGGCTGGGGGCCCCTGCTGACCGCTGCCTCCGGCCTACACTACGGTCAAGTAGGTCACACATTTGGAACTGAGTCTTGATTTATTTATGGCAGAGTTTATACCATTGTACAGGCCTCATCCCAGACTGCATCCCCTTTCAGCTCTGGTGCCACTGACTCCGTGCCCCGAAATTCATGGACACTCTCTGGTTGAACTTTGGTGGCGTCTGAGTCTATAGCCTGGGGGTTGTCTTCATCATCATGTAGCTGATACTGACTTGGTGTCAAAAATTAGTCTGTAGCATTCATCTCCTCCATATTGCCTGTGTCTGCTTGGTACTGCCCTCTGTATCATGCCCTGGAAGATCACCTTCCACTGTCCCCCAAAACCCTCCGCGACATTCACCTTGGACATCGACGAGGACCTGCTCAGCTCTCGTGGCCCTACCTCAGTGCACCGGTAGTCACCGTCCCATAGCGGTGTTCCATGTGCCGGCCGCTGTGCATCCGGGCCACTAACTCCGTGCAGCTCAAGTCATGGACCCTTGCAGTTTGAACGGTGAACTTCTGATTGTCTGATCGCTGTTGTAGTTGTTGCCAGCACCAACCACTCCTTGAGGGCTGGCTCACACTCACCCCACACCCATCCAGCACAGGCGTCACTGGACATGTGACCCTGGCAATAAAAGGGGCCGGGCGCACGTGCCCGTAGCCAGTTCCACAAACTATCTAAGTGTGTCCGTGTGGTCATTGTGTATGCATGAGGGCCCCGGGCCCTACCACATTGCATTGTGCTGTGTACAGCGGACGCAACCATGTCACCTCAGGCAGTGGGTGAGACCTGGGACATGTAGCTGTGTCGTACCCCCTGTAGGCGTTGCCGGAGTGGGCTGGCGTACGACAGTCCAGCGTAGGGGTGTGGATGATCACCCCGGGGCTCTGGGCGTGGTTAAGTGTTGGGCTTGCCAATGAAGTACCTAATGCGTGTGTCTCTGTTGTAGTGTCGGCGCCACCCGTCCCACAATGGACAAAGTTGCAATGTAACATGCCCCCGGAGTGCGGGCTCGGCCGAAGGGATAAATGAATGAGCGCAAGCCCGCTCGGGGTCCGGATCATACATGCCAACTGTTGTGTGTGTATCGCTATTGCCGCAGCATAAGCCAAAGGTCTTGCCCTCGACCGGCCATGAACTCTACATCTGTGTCCGCCCTCTCCTTACCATAGGCCTACACACACGTGGCCGCCCACCTTCAACACACAACATCACAGTGTCGTTGTCAGGCTTGTGGACATGCGCAGACAGGCATGACAATGGTGTGCCGTAGGAGTGCAAGTGATGCAACCGCGCAGCGCACACAAGTAATTAGGCTCGGGGGAGGGAGGAGCAGCAGTGAGGCTACGTAATACACATTGATGGCGCTCATTTGCTACAAGCAGTACATGTCAAACAGGAATCACTATGACACACATATCACACGCCAATCAACTAGTGAGCCTGCCAACACATCATGCAGAACCAACTATTGACTCATGTCTTCTGCACTGTCACAGGTGATCAAGGATATGCACTCTGCCCTTGGATGATGACACCCCTCCGAGCCCCGAACACACAGGCCCAGAGGCAGTACAATGCGGCCCACAAACGCACCAGGGGCATCGTGGAACGCACATTTGGCGTGTTGAAGTCACGTTTCAGGTGCCTGGACATCACAGGTGGGAGGCTCCTGTACAGCCCAGACATCGTGTGCAAGATGATCGTTGCATGTTGTGTGTTGCACAACATATGTGTACGCACCAATGCCCCATGGTTACAAGTGCCAGATGCACCGGACGATGATGAGGAAGATGAGGCAGGTGGACCACACCCCACTGCAGCTGCAGCAGGAATAGCCCGTAGGAACAACATCATTGACAATTTCTTCACATGAGGATGTCACATTGTGACAGTTCTTAGCAATCATGAGACAGTACAAAATGACCACAGGCACAGCATGTGCAAATAAATTCATTTCAACACACATTCCCTGAGTTTCTGTATGTGTGCTGCAGTGTGGCACGGGGATCAGGGACATGATCCAGAGTCATTGTGGGTGTGCAGTGTGCTCTACTTAATTGTGCATGTGTGCCATTGTGCCCATCTCCCCCCGTCCCCTCAGTCCCTGGTCGGTACTCACCCTGTTGATGTTGTGTCAGGTCATGTTGAGCAGTGTCCCGATCCCCGACTCCTGGCACCGTATCCCGACTGATGACTGTGGCCACCATTTTCTCAATGTCATCCAGCTCCTGGTGTGCCGCTGGTCCCCCACCTCCAATCTGCGTTGCTGCTTTCATGTTGGCATCGAGTTTCTTCTTGGTTTTGCCCTTCACATCATTCCAGTGCCTCTTGACCTTTTCCATTGTCCTCCTCGACACTCCGACTGCATTCACGTTGTTCACGATGTGCTGCCATATTTCCGTTTGTGTTGCCGATGACACAGTGGAGGTGACGAACAGTTGTTGGTAGTGTTCTGTCACCTCCGTGACGA
The DNA here is from genome assembly GCA_963921515.1 of Calotriton arnoldi. Lineage (NCBI taxonomy): Eukaryota > Metazoa > Chordata > Amphibia > Caudata > Salamandridae > Calotriton > Calotriton arnoldi. The sequence continues at coordinate 4,952 of CAWUFW010006290.1, forward strand.
TGATCCTGTTTTCCTGCGGACTGAACCCCGTCTTCCTCTTCCTCTTCTCCTTGCCCTTCCCCGGCCCCGGGGTTCCTGGCTGGTCGTCTGTGGGGCTTGTGGGGCTCGCGTTGTCCTCTGCACTCGGTCCGGGTGCGTCCATGGTGCTACGCAGTTAAATTTTTTTCTCTATTTTTTTCTCTGCTTTTGTAGTGCATTTTCCCGCATGTCGCGTGGGATTCGCAGGCCTGTCGCTGGTTATCACTGATTTTTGTTTCGCGATTTGGGACATCGCAACTTTTTTGCGTTCGTGTTTCCCATTTTTTGGGCGTCGCGTTAATTTTAACGCGGAATTTGTCGCGTTATCGTGAGACTATTGCATGGTGCCGCCGGGTTGGGAATACTGCGTTAACACAGTGTTATTTTCCCGCGATAGACTGCGATGTGAGAAGTTGCGTTATGCGAATTTGGCAATAGTTAACACACGTTCTTGAGAATATCCCCTTAGTTCACTATTGGAATTGTTGATAGTGTGGGGGAAGAATGTATGTTTCTGAATTCATATTTAATAACTATCACTTAAAAAATACTTCTCAATTCACTGATATAATCTGATATACTAAGTTGAAATGGTTTTGCATCTTAATGAAATACACTTTTTGAACTTTTGAAGAAACCTTATCATATTTTTACACTTTTGCTGCAAGATGGCTTTGAAAATGAAGGCGTTTCTAAAGTTAAACAGTGCAGGCCAACCTAGTTACTTCCTTTCTTTAACTTCAATTAACCTTTAAATTAAGGCTCGCCTATATCTTTAACATTGTTTTAATGTTAGAGACGATTCGAGTGAACACCAGCCCAGTGCTGCTGTTGATCAGGGGCCGCATGGAAAGGTCAGGAGGGCCGCATTCGGCCCCCGGGCTGTACTTTGAGTTTCACTGCTCTAGGGTATGAAGAAATACCCAAAGTGTACCCCAAGCTGTGATAGTAGCATGTATTTATTGTGGAGGGATAGGCCATTTTGACTGTTGCCTGCACAAGTGAGCCTCTCCTGGTAAAAGTTATACCCAATCTTCCCACCAATGGGACGTTCAGTCCTTCCATGAGGGTAATGGATTGCGAATGTGTGTTGCTCAGGGTGACTGTGTCGGGGTGTTTGCGATATGTGTGTTGCACTTGATCGCATGGTGATTATAACTCACTAAATGAAGAAAGGAAGTGAGCTTGCTCGGGTGATTTGTTGGTTGAAGGACGCCTATTGCAGTTGGAGGTTGGGGGCTAACTGTCCTATGAAGAGCAAAGTCTATACCCTGGTACCTTCATGATTCTCCTTCCCCAGGAGCAGTGTCACTGTTGACAGAATTGTGCAGTACCTGGCTGGAGTTAATTATCTCGCTTTTGTGCCTTTGTTCTTATCCTCTACCCCCTTTGTTGGTGCTGAAGATCACATATGATGCTATGTCAGCCTGTGTTGGCCCCATCAACATCCTCAAAAACAAATGTTACTCGAAACAAAACAGGGTGTTGGAATCCACATGTGTGTCTGACAGCCAGATCTAACTACTGGGTGTTAAAAGGGTTTTTGCGTCAGGATACTCTGCACCAACAGGAAGGTGCAGACCAGTGTACATGAGTTATCTGCTTAGCCCCAGGGCTCAGCAGATAAGCCCCGGGGCTAGAGTCTCTGCTCAACAACCAAGAAACGAAGAGACTTGAGAATCCAGGAACTTTGCTTGAAGCTAGAAGTGCTGTTTGACTTGGTGCTTGAGGGTGAAAGCCCAACTGCTGTGAAGGAAGAGAAAGCTTTCTAGAAGCGCCAAGGGACCTGTTGATTGATGAAGCTGTGGAGAGGTATTAAAGAAAGCCTCCTGCTACAATGTTGCATGTCCCAGAGTGAGGAGATGCCCAACAACTACTGTGGTGAAGAGGCTCCATCGGTCCCTGTCACCCCCAGCATGCAACCCTATGTGTCCCCATCGGACCTCAAGCCAGATCGATCTGCCTTTCACGCCAGGGCATAGTCTGGGTTGCTACCATTGCCTAAGTATTCATATCCCACAAACCATTTCCAAAACCTTGTAGCAGTTGCAAATATATCCTCATGTTCAGCAAGTCCTACTATTTAGTGCCTCAGTGCAGTCAACCGTTGTCTCCGTGACTTCGGGTGACCTGGCGATGCAGAAACACCTAACTGCATTCAGCACTTCCAGTGTTACTGGTACTGGACTTGGGTGGGTCCCAAAGAACTTTCCTATAATTGTGCAGACTTAAGGAGTAAGTTGGATTGTGATCCCAGCTTGCCCTATGCCTCCTCCACATCAGAATCTTTGAAGAACAGTGCAAGTTGTGACAGTAGTGATTATTGTACTATTTCACGACCATCACAAGACCACACTTGTGGTCGCCCATCAAGGACTTCTGCCGCTCAACTACTTCTTTTCCCTCACCTCATGGCCAGTAAGCGGTGTGCCAGGATGGGGTTTAATTTTGTTTGGGCAGAGGGCCCAAAGTGTAGCATATAGAAAATAATTCATACACAAAAGAAAGAGTGTGCTGTGGACCCTAGGGGTGCTGTGGTGGTGAGCACACGTCTGCTGTCCTTCACCATCGGGCTTTCATGCAATCCAGTGCAACTATGCACTCTCCCACCACTGGCGTAACGAAACTTGAGGGGCTCCCTGCAAGGCACGTGGAGGGACCCCCTCCAGACTCAATCAGGAGCTCTCCGGCCCGAGTAGTGTGCTGAGGGGGCCCCCTCCACACCGCAGGAGCTGCAGGGGCCTGTATTACGCCACTGTCTCCTACCTCACCATCAGGTGAGGATGGCAAGAGCAGCCCAAACATCGTGAAAGAGCTGTTGACAAGACTGCGCTGCCGATGTCCAGCCACCTGAGCGAAGAGATAAGTACTTAATGTGGGACCATTAAAGATTGACTTTTATTTAATAAGACCCCCGATTACCTGATTTCAGCTTACATCGTTTATTTCGAGTGTGTATTCCATATATGTTAGTATTAAAACCCATTTTCTTTATAAGACAAAGTACTAGATATGCATTGACAATATTGCACATTATTGCGCTGTATTAAGATCTTAGGGCTAGATGTAAAAAGCATTTTTCTGGTCACAAATGGCCCGAAAATGCTTTTTTCAAATGTACAAAAATGATTCAGTATTTGGAAGGGGCGTGTTTAGGGTCACAAAACAGTAATACTTAACCACCAGTCTTAAACTGGTGGTAACTCATTTGCAAAGGGAAGGGGTCCAAAGACCCCTTCATCTTTGAGAATGTAAATAAAAATATTTTTTAAGAGCAGACAGTGGTCCTATTTTTTTCTTTTTAATCGAATCTCGTTTTCCTGTAAGGAAAACGGGCTGCATTTAACAAACAAACAAAAGATTGCTTTATTAAAAGCAATCACAGACATGGTGGTCTGCTGACCTCAGCAGGCCACCATCTCTGTGATGGCTGTGATTCCTAATGGGTCACAAAATGCGACCTACCTCATTAATATTCATGAGGTAGGTGGATTTGCAACCCACAGGGAATCCCTAAATGAAACTCAATGAGTTTCATACATTAGGAATACTGATTTCCTAAGTGCGATTCGAAGTGAATCACAATTTGGAAATCGGTATTCCTAATATTTGTACATATGGCCCTTAGTCTCCAATTCTCAACTTCCTGAGTAAGTCTTGAAGCACTGTGCCTAGCTACCCTGAGTGTGTATGGGGTGTACTCAGTATCCTGTTTTTGGTTCCAATAGTAAAGTCGGCCTAGGAAGACAAGTAAATGGCACCAGTTATTACAGTTTGAGCGAGGTGATCCCTGATTGCAGGTAACTCCTGCATTTTGCACACATTGTGTCTTATGACAGTATAAGTGATATACACTCGAGTAGGCAATGAGATCTGGATTGTTCCTGCTATAAAGTATGAGACTGGTGCACTACTTGCAGTGGACTGCACTATGCTTCCATCTTTTCCCACAAGATGCCCACTGTTGACACGTGTCGTAAGGTAGAAGCCCAGCAAGTCTTACTCAGTTTTTCATAATTTCAAGGTGGTGGCACAGAGCAGGAGTCGCGGTGTGACCTGCACGGGAACTGAACTGGCCGCCTGCCTTACCCACTGCGGGGGCCTGGTGAGTCCATGAGGGAGTCTCCAACTTGGGAATAGTCGTGTGAGGAGGCACGCCTGCTGCGCTGAGGCAGCACAGAGAGGTGCAGAGTACTGCGGGGCCGGTGCAGAGGCCTATTGACCCATCCTGAACAGTGATCAGTGCAGTCAGTGACCCCTGGAGCCTGAGGCAGAGACCGCTGTGAGAACACACACATGATGACAGCCCCATTACTAGGCCTGCAGTATTCTGGGCCAGGCCTTGCCACGTGGAGCCTAGTTTCTACCCCATAAATAAGTGCTGTTAGTGCAGAGACCTTCAAAAGTCCTGTACCCCAAGAACACTACTCCCAAGAGACAACACCCTTTGGTGGGGAACTATATCTGCTCGTGTACCTGTCAGCCTCAGGGTGTGGCGGGACCCAGGAGACAACCCTCATCACCATTGGGCATCTGGCAACTAGGATCTCCACAACTTGCTCATGGACAGGGGATGACTGCAACCTACATCTACACAAACACACATGGCTTGACTGACGGCTGGGTCTGCTCGTGCCCCCAGCGCCCATCCATTGGAGGTGGGGTGAGGTGGGACCCCAAGAACTGCCCATATTAACGAACCCCGGTGCCCTCTGGAGTGCAACGTGAGGGCCGTACTCCACCACACATGATTCTCTATGGGCAAGCAAGATAACAATCAGCTCAAACTGACATTCGATAACAAGAGGAACACATGCATGGCTGACCAGGATCAGGAAGTGCAGTACTCAGCAGCACCCATGGGGCCGGACCAAGAAATAAAAGTAATGGTGACAGAGTTGACTAACAGAATTGATTGCATCAAGGAGCGAGTGGACAAACATGAAGACTGTATCGTTCAGCTATAAAATCGCACCTCTGATATTGAAGACACCTATGCCTCAATGGTTGAACATCTCCTCCGAATAGATGAAGTCCTGGAAGTCATTACAAACAAAAACTCAAACATAGAGGCACGCTCTAAGTGAAACAACCTACGCATTCTCAGAATCCCTGAATCGACTGCCATTGACAAAATGGAAACATATGTCAAAACTATGTTCATTCCCTGTTCGGCGCGAGTCTGTCTACGGTCTTCATAGTGTAGCACATTCATCGCTTGTTGGGCCCGCACCGTCCGCCTGGGGCCCCGACGAGACCCACTTTGATTAAACGCACTATCGAGACAGGGACGTAATCCTGCAGCTTGCGTAATCAGTTCAATACCAGGGCAACACTTTCTCACTCTACCCAGATTTCACCGTTACAGTTCAGATGGCTTGCCAAGAATTCCTCCCTGTTAAATGTATCCTGCAAAAAACTGAGATTTCTTACTCCTTGCTCTACCAGACCAAAATGAGCATCAACCCGGATGGCCGCAAAGTTTTCATGGAAATTTGCATCTAACTGACCCTCCACCACCCCATATATTGAAGCCTATGTTGTCCAAATGCACAGTCCTACTTAATTAGTAGGAATAGTACGATATAATGGACATCTTAGCGACAATGATTGACTGAGGCTCTACTACTGTGCTAAAGTTCCTTCCCCACCACTGCAAAGTACGAACTGATAGATACTTTTTTGTGTGAGTGAAACCCGCACTCAATGGCCTGTTCATGCTTGCTTGAGGGCTGTGGATGATTCCCCTGGGTTTGCACCAGTGACTCCCCCAGCCAGACTCCCGTCCTTCCTCATGCTCGGCCACCCAGTTGATTGCCAACTGGGCTGTATGTCTGCCTTCTAGCGACCCTGAGGGGTGTTTCCTGAAAAGCCAAATGATTGTTGGGATGTTGCAATGGGTGCGGTAAGGGCTGTGGTTTTTCAACCAGTAAGGGCAGTTGAAATGGGAGGTGGGTGGGCTATGTGTTATTTTTTCCTTCTTTACCTTCCTGCGCACTGCTCCATGCACAGCAGCCATACTCACTTTAGTTACTATGCACTTGCGGACCACAATGTTCCAATACGAGGCGCATTATCCCCGTACTCCCTGCGCACCAAATGATGGTAAAGAGCACTAGGCCTTACAATGTAATCTCTTAGATCATCAAAGATTTTCCCCCATCAGTCGTATGGACCTTTGTTGGTTGACGTGAAGCATTGAAAGGGAGTAGACACCAATAATACAATTCTGATTTGTGAAGCCAATGTGACTTCACAATAAGGACAAGAGTCGCCTAATAGAGTTCAAGGGTTTTATTTTGGATTACTAATCAATTCAGTATGTATGCAAACCGATGATAAGTTCAATAAGGACATCAATACAATAGGTAGCTTAATGTAGCTCAGTAGGTTAAGTCACAACAGAATGAGGTACAGAATTGTGATAGCCACCACAATAAAGAAACAGACTAATGCAAACAGGTGTTCCCTAAAGAAACTAAGTCATTTATAGGATTGTCTAACAGGGTTGCTATTTAAGGAGCATAGAAGGTATCAGCATAGTCAGACTTCAGTAGAAGTCTTGGAAAAGGAAATACGTGTGAACTACAGCTTTACTTCTAAGCACATATAATTTTCCTTTGTGTTTCCAATATAATGTTAATGCAGGCATAACTCCTGATGTTCCAATTCCTCTTTAGCCAATTTATTTCGGATCCTTTTGATCCTTTCCCATTTTCAATTCAGCTTCTTTTGCCCTTATCCTGTCTTCTACCAAATCTAAAAATTTCTTTTCAACATTAGATAGGGAACAAGTCAGAAGGTTTCTATGAGCATAAGCTGTATCTAATGTCATAATAGGTTTAAAGAAACAGTAAGCTGCATCCATCTCTTTGGCATTAGGGTGACAATACAGATGCTTGAACATAGGAACTTCAGAAAGCACTAAATCATAATTCGAAAAACAATACTGGAATGGCCCTTTCCATATAAAGGCTCATTAAAAGACTAGATGTAAAATCATATGTAAAGGGAATATGGTGATCGGTAATTCCCTTTGCAGCTGACGTAGGTAACTGCATACACATGTAGCAGTCCTTAGCATCCATAGTGTCAATGTATTATAAAGCAACTTGAAATAAGCATTTGTGGAGAAATCTCTTCTAGATGAATCTACATGTAATGACTTAAAATCTAAAGCATGAAAACTATTATCAGTAGGAATTGGAGTTCTAAGGGTAATCTCAGATCTATGCTCAACTGAATTGGAAAATGTAAGTGAATATATTACCAAAACCAAAACAATAAGTCCTACAGTTACAACTATTAAGACTCCTGCTAATATAAACCTACGTCTATTATGGTTATTGGCTTCCATGGCTTCTCTAGAATCAGACTGTTGAATAGAAATTAGCAGCAGGCGGATTTCTTCAATGCGTTTCTACTGATGCACATGACAAAACAAAGTCCATAAATCATATGATGGATTTATTTGCAAAGTCTTTGTGAGTCTTCCTTAACCCTAATCCCCTTCTTCTAGATTGACACCCTTATGCTCCTTCTGCAGCCTCTGAACTAGGAAATCTTTTAACACTTTTTAGCTAAGTTCATTTAATTGTCTCTAATTAAATCAAAGGTCATGCCAATGACAACTCGGATCAGTTCACTCAGTGGCAAAGCAATTTCAAAACACAGTTCTGCAACGAACACAGATTCACAGAGGTTCAAATGGATCTCAATGATATCTTCCAAATCACAAGCTCCCCTCTCGCTGTCATTTGGGGATGAGTACCTCCAAGAGAGTACACTAACTCTTTTTGATCTCCTGAGTGCAGATTGTTTGTCCTCACTATCACTCAGACCAGAATTCTCAGTGTCCTCTGGTATAGTATGGGGCATACGCTCTGCTGGCTGACTTAGTCTCTCTCTCTCTCTCTCCCTGCCTTCTCGGCCAATCAACTTTAGCTATAATTCGGTTTGACACAGCACTTGGCCCTTCGTCAGGGTCTGAATCTGGCTCAGTCAGCGCCACAGGCCAAGACTCCTCTGTCTCAACCTAAACTGTCGACTCATCAAGACCCCACTCAGGCCGAGGGTGTGCTGTTACAGGTGCTTGCTGATTTTTGTAACTCGTCTCAATCTCTTCCCGCTGCCTTTCAGTTGCAGCTTGCACTTCTGGGAGAGGTACTGTCATGTCATCAAGGGGACACTCCACTCTGCAAATATGGGCAGCATGGATCCAGTTGGGGAGACCTCCACACTTAATAGCAGTGTTCATGATAAGTATTACTTGGTACCGACCACACCATCGAGTTGCAGACAAGTTTTCCAAACGTGTTTCTCCGCCAAGACCCAGTTGCCAGGACTGAGGTCATGGCACTGCTCCTGATGTGGTGGGGCAGTATTAGCTCTGACCTGGTGAGACACAGCATGCACCACTTCAGCTAGTCCCTTGCAATAATCAAGAATCATGTCATCTGTAGTGTTCACAAGCACATTTTTAGGCTCTGCTGGCAGTCTCATTTCTCTGCCTATGGTGATTTCATCAGTGGACAGTCCTGTCCTCCGATCTGGAATGCTGTGTAGACTCACTTATACAAGGGGTAAAGCATCAGGCCACTTCAGAGATGTTGACACACATACCTTGGCCAATCTGGAATTCAACGTTCCACTCACCTGCTCGACAATGCCTAAGGCCTCAGGCCGATTACTGCAATGTAGTCTTTGCTCCACTTGTTATGTTGCATACAACATTTTTACGACCTCATTATTGAAATGAGTTCCTCAGTCTGACTCCAGAGAAATCAGGAAACCGAATCTGGGTATTAGTTCCCTCAACAGTAACTTTGGTGGCTAACAATGGGAGAGCAGACCTCTGTGGTCCTGCCGACTCCACCAGGACTTTGCTTCCTGCTCCAACGGTGGGATGGGCTGCAGCAGTCGGCGGCAGGACTCCAGCCAGGATTCCTGCCCTCCAGATTTGGATGTCGGCTATTTCAAAGGGAATTCTGGCAGGAATCCCTCCTACTTTGAGTCAGCGGAATGGGATGATTTTCAGGGTACAGCTTGCGATTTCGCCCTCTACTCCTTCGCCTAGGTCCTCCCTTACCTACTGCACCTGGACCGCGACGGACCGGCACCCTATTTTGACAGACCCGAAGGTAGGTGTTTGTGGTGGGTTTGGGTTTTATTGCATGGTGTGTGTGGGTTGGTGGGGTGCAATGCAGAATGTACAAAATATGCTCACTACACATAACCTACATACACATATGTACACATACACAACATATATGTGTTTTACGAAAATATTTTTTTTTTATTTACCTTTCTGCCCACCACCACGGTCAGCCCCCAGCAGTACTCCACTGACAGGACACTACCAGCCCAATGGGAATATCCAAATCTGCTCAGCGGGACCCAGCCGTCGAGGCGGCAGGCGGTACACCACCACAGAAGACCGCTGCCGCAGCAGTCTTCTGTGGATCGTGTATACATCTAAATACGGTGGGTGGAAGAATGTCAGCTCGGCGGAGTACTCAGTCCTGCTGCTGTGGTGGGACGGCAGTCAGACTGCCAAGATCTAAATCAGGCCCCAAGACAGAGTTGCAGGGCATGACTAGGGACTCAAGGTCCTTTTTAAGGATCTGATTAAAGATCGAGGATCTCTCTGTCTACCCCTGTGGAACTCAGCACCATGCCAAAATACAGTTCTGGAACCAAAAGGCAAAAATGTACTGGCTGTCCTCATGCAAGGGGATAGAGAAGAATACCTGGCTCAAATCGATCACAGTAAACCACTCAGCCTCACGTGGAGTCTGAAATAGAATCACAGCTGGATTCGGTACCACAGGATAACAGAGAACAACAATGTTATTAATCTTTCTCAGGTCTTTCACTATGCTGTACTTACCACTTGGCTTCTGCAGGCCCATGATGGGTGCGTTACATGGAGTCCCAATTATCTCTTTCAAAATGTCTTGTTTTATCATAGACTCAATCACCGAAGTATATCCAGCAATCATTTCAGGAGTCAAATTGTACTGAGGCGTTCTTGGGTAATCAGCATTAGGTTTGACATTTATATGGACAGGCTCAACTCCTTTTATGAGACCTATGTCCTTTCCTGAGAAGTCCCAGACTTCAGGCTTCACCGTATCTCTAAGATCCGGTGGCAAATCATCAGTTGTTATCAAAGGGTAGAGTCCAATGTCTGGCCCTTGACTCGCCAATTTGAAATCAGCATCTTCGTCATGAGTCTGATACTCTACACCTTCCGGCATGCAATAGATGGGGCAATTTAGCTTGCACAACAAATCACCTCCCAAAAGATTCACAGGACTAGAATCACACACCACAAGCTGGTGGCTCTCTTCAAAAGACCCTATTTTGACAGGTACTTCTTGTGTTACTGGATTTGTCATTTGTTTATTTGCAACTCCTATAATCAGGATTGTTTTTCCCGAGAGGGGTAGGATTGGTACTTTTACCACAGTGGACCTGGTAGCACCAGTATCGATCAAAAATTATACAGGGTTGCCATTCACTTCACCTTCCATAAATGGACCACTCTGGTCTACCTCTACGACTGCGCCAAGTATAGAATCTTCCTCCCCCTCCGTCATTGTGACAAATTAGAGCCGTAACCCTCGAGTGAATCAAACATGGGAAATTGCTGAAACGGACTTTGATTCTGGAAGGAATTCTGATAAAAATTTAGACCTGATGAGAATTAAATCTGGGACCATTTACGTTTTGCTGGAGAATCGGTGCTTGAGGAACTTGCATCACTGGGACTTGCTGCACATTAGGACTTTGCATTCTCTGTCTCAGTTCATTTTGTGGCTGGATGGGATTACTAACCTGTGTCTGTACAAACTCAGAATTTTGAACTTGATTCTCAATCATTACTCTTCTATTGCTCTAACTTCCATGGATTCGATTTCTTTAATGTAGCCACATCAATTCCAGTACTCGGATCAATCTGAACACCATGACCTCTACCCTGTTGTGGATAACCATTTCCGCCTTGTATCACAGGAACTCCTTGATGATACACATCTTGCATTGCACCAACGTTACCTACATACAGTTGACTGACTTCCTCTCTGTGCTGCTTTCATCTGTACCAGCATCGACTTCTCCTTCAACCACATCTGTTTCATTTCCAATTCATGACTTTAATATTTTGAATCTCAAACTCCCAATTGACTTATTTTGCCAACAAAATAAATGCTGTTGAATCATCATGCTAATCTCAGGTCTTAATCCTATTACAAACCGGGACACAAAATTTCCCATATCTTTGGATTCAAGATTTTCCATTCCACTGTGCTGTGTAAACACTTGTAACAATGTCTCATAAAAAGGATGCACAGTCTCTTTAAGCTCTTGAGTTTCATATCAATTTTAACCCAATCAATGTCTTTTACCAGTATTTTCCCTTTAAAAGGAAATTTTGTGATCTCTGAGCTAGTTCCTCTACAAGGGTGCGTCCCGTCTCATTCATTGCAGATGATACAGGAGTGATATAAGGTGTGGTACTTCCTTTTCCCCCCATCCAGGGACTACAGGAACAGTAGTTGACGTATTTACTTCAGTAGAAACTGTCAAAGCATGTTTCGTGGTTCCTGACTACTTAGGTCTATACAAGGGAACCGTGGGACCAATAGCAACCGGAACAGTTATTCCATTTTGGGTATTAGAAACAGTCAAGTTAACAGGGACACGAAACCCTGATCTCTCTCCCATAAGGTTCTGACTCATATTCACTGAGGCTGTGGCTCCCTATGAGCTTCTACCAGTAACAACACCCCTTATTCTTTCAGGTTGGGTCACAAGAACTTGATTCTCATTCATTACTCTGTTGGGATTAAGACGACATTCCCTCTTCCAATGCCTAACTTCCATGGATTCGATTTCTTTAATGTAGCCTCATCAATTACAGTACTCAGATTAATCGGAACACCACGACCTCTACCCTGTTGTGGATAATCATTTCCACATTGCATCACAGGAACTCACTGCTGATACACACCTTGCATAGAACTGTTTCCTACAAACAGTTGACTATTACTTCCTCTCTGTGCTGCTTTCATCTGTACCAGCATCAACTTCTCCTTCAACAGCTTCTGTTTCATTTCCAATTCATCACACCAATATTTTGAATCTCAAAATCTCAATTGACTTATTTTGCCAACAAATTGTTTCAAAATCTTTTATTGTTTTTAAACAACAACACAGTAATTGTAGCTGCACCGAGCACAGTTCATAAGCCAAGAGTTACAGATATCGAAAAGAATACACAGCATGTTCACAAGGTCTCAGCATAACTTAATTACCTTCAATCATGTCCCTACTATATTAATCCTGTCATTGCGAGGCTACAGTTACAGAGCTTACATACTTTCAGGACGTCACTGTGGTTAGTGCTCGAGCACCCTTATAGGGCACATAACTTCAAGACAAAACAAAACGTAAACAATAAAACCATATCATGGTGACTTCTGTTAATGATCTAACTGGCATTGGGGGTGGTTGGGGGCGGCTGTCGCCCTCGGGCCCCGCATGCCCAGGGGTCTCACATGTTGCTTCCTGGTGGAGTAGTGCGATGATCCCGCCAGAATTGTCGTAGGGTTCAGGGGTCCCCACTTCCCGGAAAGCCAGAAATGACATCCGGTCTGTTATATCTGAAAGAGGTGAATGGATCTCAGTCTGGGGCCACAGGCGAACAGGGGCAGACCCTCCGATAGGTATCCCACCAAAGGAGTCCAGATATAGTCAAACCCCTTCTGTGTGTCTTCAACTATGTCGGTCATTCGTTAGAGGGCCAGCATCCGCCATAGTCGGGCATGCCATTGAGTGAGGGAAGGGGCCTCCGGTTTTTCCACGCTGCGGCTATTGCCATTTTAGCTGCTCCCAAGCACAGCCACATAATGGAGCAATCCCCTTGTGTTTGGTATTTCAGACTGGGATCATGTATTCTCAAGAGAGAGTGTTCTATAGTGTCTGGGTTTAGGTAGCCCAGGATAAGTTTTATTTGGGACAGTATTTCTTTCCAAAACGGTTGAATAGAGGGTCAGTCCCACCAGATATGATGGAAGTCTCCCAGCAACCCACAACCGCTCCAGCATTTATCTGAAGTGTTAGGGAGTATTATGTGCAATTTCTGGGGATGAAGATACCATTCGTACATAATTTTATAGTGAGCTTTTCTTAAAAACATATAACGATTATATTTAGTAATGTCTTTGTACAAAGAGCCCCACTGTTTCTCCCCTATGGGGGTGGTAAGGATAGCGTCCCAAAATGTTCTGTGTCGTGGACCCGACTGAGGACTCACCACCAAGATGAAGGAATACAAAAATGATATGCAGCCTTTAGTTGTAGTACCAGATTATACAAATTTCTCGATTGGGAGTAGGTCTCTGGTCATGGCCAGCAGCACCTGAGGTTGTTGCACCCAATGTTTGAGTTGCAAATAATGATAGTCTTCTGTGGGTGGCAATTTAAACAGCCCTGCGCACTCTGCGAAGGTAAGCAGTTCTCCCCTCTTGTAGAGATCAGATATCATGAGACAACCACCTGTCTGCCATTTATCGAAGGGTCCCTCCTGGAGTGCCGGGGGAAAGCTGGATTAAAGTGGATGGGGGCATAGGGGATGGACAGGTCATCAGAGGCACGGTCCTAGTGACGTTGTCCCATATTTGAAGGGTGGTGGCTGTGGGAGTGCTGAGGTAAACATTAGGCGGCCTGTCCAGCTTCTGTTTCCATGGGAGGTCCCATATGGTTCTGCCCGCTATCTGCCGATCCATATGGAGCCAATGTTTCTTGGAGGCTTTGAGGGACCACTCAGTCAGCACCTGTAGTTGGGCAGCCCTGTAATACCCAAGGAAGTCAGGAAGGGCCAGTCCCCCTCCAGGCGCGGTTTAATTAGTAGTCGTTGGGATAAGCGAGCTCTTCGTCCCTGCCAAATGAATTTAGTTGTCAACTTTTTCAGTCCCACAAACAACTCCTTATCGACTGGGATCGGAAGGCCCTGAAAAAGGTAAAGTAGACGGGGAGGACATTCATCTTGATAGCATTTATTCTACCTATCCATGAGATAAATACAGATCCCCACTTGCTAAAGTCAGATTTCAGCTGTCGCAACAAGGGAGGGAAGTTAGCCTTATAGAGATCCGTTGTTTTGGGGGTAATTTTGATGCCCAGGTATGTGATTTCCTTACTTACGCAGCAGAAGGGGGAAGTCTCCTCGATCCCAGCCATCACCTCCCGGGACAGTATTAAATTGAGTAGAAAAGATTTAGATAGATTTACTTTGAATTCTGCGGCTCGTTCAACGAGGCTGAGTTCGGCCTGGATAGCCAGCAGTGAGATCAGCGGGTAGGTAATGGGAAGCAGAACATCGTCCGCAAATAGGGAGATTTTATGTTCGTCCATGCCGAACGTTACCTCTCGGATGTCAGGGTTCGCCCTTATCCGCTCCGCCAATGGCTCAATGCAGAGGGCAAAAAGCATGGGGGAGAGGGGACATCCCTGCCTCATTTCCCGCGAAAGTTGAAAGGAGTCCGAGGCTACCCCGTTTACCAGGACTCGGGATCTGGGAGAATGGTAATTGGCCTGTACCATTCCTATAAAGGTTTCACTAAACCCAAATCGACGCAGCGTTTGATTTAAAAAGGAACAATCGCGCGGTCGAAAGCCTTCTCCGCGTCTAGTGAGAGGAGGGCTGACGGGATGTGTTTTTTCTGCACTTTCTCTATTAGGTGTAGGATTCAGCGTAGATTATCGTGGGTCTGCCGCCCTTTGATTAACCCCGATTGGTGTGGATGAATTAGTGCAGGTAATACATTTTCCAGTCGACTGGCCAGTATTTTGGAGTAGAGCTTAGCGTCCAGATTTAGAAGGGCTGTAGGCCAGTATGAGGCGCACGATGTAGGGTCCTTTCCTGCTTTAGGGATTATAATGATTAGAGCCTCCCCAATGGTAGCCGATACCTGTCGTGTGGCCAGTATATCATTGAAGAGGTTCGCCAGGTGAGGAGTTAACTCAGGTGCAAATGTTCGATAGAACTGAGCATTTAGCCCGTCGGAGCCTTGGGCTTTCTGCAGTTTAAGAGCATCTATCGCCTTTTGAACCTCTTCTATTAAGATAGGTTTACTGAGTTCTACGTTGATAGTGGGGGAGACCAGGGCCTCAAGGTACCCTACCTGGTCCTGGGGTGATAGGGTATCGGCAGTATAACGGGAGAGATAAAAATCCCTGAAGGCTTTCGCTTTCCCCTCTTCACTAAAATGGGAGACACCAGCGTCATCAACTATTTGTTTGACATATTCTTTTTCTTGTTTTGCCCTGAGCTGACGTGCCAACAGTGTGCCTATTTTGTTCCCCCTTTGTACCCTCGGTCCTGCAGGCGTAAAATGGTCTTTTCTGCCCTGTTGGTGTATATGGCCTGAAGCTTCCCCTTTAATGTGGTCACCCTCTGCAGGGTCTGCACCGACGGGCCATCTTTATCCACTTTTTCGGCCCTCTGTAGGTCCTCCTCTAGTAAGAGTCTCTCTCCCTTCTGCTGGTTTTTAAGCGCGGTGGCCAAGGTGATGTATTTGCCTCTTATGACTGCCTTGAAGGCGTCCCAATTATTCACGTGAGATGTGTCTGTGGGATCGTTCGTGTCGAGGTATTCTTTAATCGATCTCCTCAGTTCGACCCGGAGGAGTCTGTCTCTGCTATGGGAGTTGGGAAAGTACCATCTCACATGTTTTGAGCGTGGGGCCGGCCAGTTAAACACTATCTTGAGAGGGGCATGATCCGAGAGGCCTATCAGGTGGAAGTGAGTCCCTGATATCGAAAAGTTAAGCGATTGGCTGATAAAAATATGGTCAATCCTGACATAAGTTCTATGGGAGTGTGAAAAAAATGAGTAGTCCCGTGTCGTGGGGTTAAAGCCCCTCCATGCGTCTATCAGATCCGTGCGTTGTAGAGAAGCCTTGAGTGACTTGCTGAAGACCCCTCCTGCTGATCTGTGTGGATGAGTCATGTCGAGAGTTGGGTCCCATATTAGATTGAAATCTCCTAGTAGGATTATATCTCCCGTGGCAAAACCCTCCAGTGTCAATAGAAATGTAAGAAGGAAGTCCAATTGCCCTGTTTTGGGTGTGTAGACCATGGCAATAGTACACGGTCCTCCCCTCAAGTCTCTCCTGACCATCAGTAATCTCCCTGCTTTGTTAGTTTTAGTGGCCTGAGGATGAAAGTGAACCGAAGAGTGGAAAAGAAGGGCTACCCCAGTCTACTTAGTGGTGGCCGACGAACGAAAAATGAGTGGGTAGGCTTTATGTTTCAGGCGCAGGTCTTCACTTTTTTTCAGGTGGGTTTCTTGTAGCGCTACTATCCTGATATGATGATCTGCTAGGTATTTCCATAGATGCTGCCTCTTATTGGGGGAATTAAGCCCCCTAACATTCAATGACATGCAATTAACCGCCATTTAACATAGGGCAGACAGTATCTTCACTCGAAACGGCCAGTTAATGGCTCGCTTCAGGAGCATCTCCCACCCCCTTCACCCCCCAACCCCACCAGTGACCCAGTCATGACAAGCACATCTTTGAACACCATGATAAAAAACAAGAAAACAAATACAAATAGTAACTTTGAGCTAAGTGGTCCCCCATTCCAGTGAGAACCTCACTTTGAGTAGCTCCAGGGGCAAGCCCACTTCCGCTCCCAGAGCCCCGCTTGCATACCTTCTGAAACGTTTGACGCCTAGTGAGTCGACATCTTCTAGCTTAAACAGGGCCTAACTATTACAAGGCAACTTATGCTAAATGCGTTCCACTATTAAAGTCTCTGTACCTAGTTCGTCGGGCGAGGGAGCCCCCACAGCAGCTGCTATTTTCTGCGCCACCTTACCGTGACGTTGTCAAAGTCAGACCTGTGGGATGAACTGAGTTTAGGTTGAGGCAAAAGTCCAAAGTCTCCACAGGTGTCAACCCTTTGCCTTCTTGCCACCTTGTCCAGGTGTCTGCCAGGGACCCAAGGCACGTCGCTCCGTCGGCTGACCCAGTCTTTCGTCTCTCGAGGTTGACGCCTGTCTCGGAGGAGTGATCTTAAGTCCCAACGGATCCGCCGCTTCTGCTATTTCTGTGCAGTGGAGTTGTTTATTGTCAAGCAGGAAGGCTATGCCGAAGGAGTATGTCCACCAGTATTTTATTTGGCGTTCTCTTAGGGCTTCAGTGATTGGACGGAACTGTTGCCTTTGTGCCAGTGTAGCTTGGGCCACGTCTTGAAAGAGGGAGCACGACGTGCCTTGGAATGTGATCTTGTCACTGCTTCTCATGTTCTGGAGGACCATTTCCTTTACTTTAAAGGAGCTGAATTTGGCGAGAATGTCTCTAGGCCGCCTGTTATCCCCCTGTAGTCGTGGACCAACTCTGTGGACCCGCTCCAGCTGAACCTCTGGGCTTCCTTCTCCCAAGACTGTGGAGAAGAGACCCACCATGAACGACTCCAGGTCGGGTCCCTCGCAGCCCTCCGCCAGCCCTCTTACCCGTATGTTGTCTCTGTGCGAGCGATTTTCAAGGTCTTCGCATTTGAGCGCAGTGGCGCACAGCTGGTTGTGCAAGTCAGCAGAGCTTTCCTCCAGGGGCTTGATACGGTCTTCTAACTCCTGGCATTTCGTTTCAAGGTCTTGTGCGCGGTACCAACCGAGTCCACATCCACTTGTAGAGCCACCAGCTTCACTCCCATCTCCGCCCTAAATGCATCAAACGAGGCGCCGATATCTGCTTTGATGTCTTCCCTCAGCTCTTTCTTGAAGTCCCTTAGCGACGCCAGCAGATCCTCGTGTGTAAGAGCTATGCTGCCTCTAGCCTGCCGGCCTCCCTCCTTATCCACCCTGGCGCCAGACGGGGCAAAATAGTTGGAGACTCTGTTGCTGAGGGCCTTCTTCTGTGGCATAGGGAAGAGGGCGTTGGTCAGCGTGGGCCGCCCTCTACCCGGTCTGGCGCGAGCCCAATGTAAAGTTCTTCGGGAAGCCTCCACGCTCTGCGCTGCAGTCAAAGGCAACTGAGTCTGAGGAGGAGCCCTCAGTGGTCCCCCCAGAGGGCCAAGACAGTGTCAGTGCTCACTGTTGCTCACGGTATCGCCTTCCTGAGACCTACAATTGTTGTGTGTGGGCTGCCTCCCCGATCTGTCACATCAAGAAAACAATCCTTCCCACGTGGTGACAGCCTCAGCTCTTTGCCCTGCGCTACAGATAGTGCTTATCTTGCGCCATTTTGAAGTCAGGCATTGTCTGTGGGGGCCAGGCGGCTAAGCCAGCAGATCCCAGGGCCTTGCATCAGTCGGGTGCCTGTTATTAGAGGGATCCCGGTGGCTCCCCGCTCCCTCCATTTGCCTCCGAGATCCCCACCTGGATGCTGGTTCTTCGGCGGCTCGCTCCCCGGGTCATCACAAGGGGACGGGAAGTCCCCGCCAGGCTCATCAGTTACGGAACGCACCTCTGTCTCGCTGCTGCTTTCCTCCTCAAACCGGGCAGACGGTGATTCTCAATCTGCAGATTGCGGCGTGTGCCCGGTCACCTCCTCAGTCCTGGGGGAAGCAGCGCCAGCATTTTCCTTTACACGGATCGGGGGAAGCCACCATCTTGGGCTGTTTACGGCCCCGCAGGCTCCTCCGACTCGATCCTCCCCCGACGATCTCCAGGCATCAGGCAAGATTTTCAGGTGTCCCCCTGATGCCTCGTTCTTCAGGACATCATTTTGTCCTGTTTTGGTGGCAATACAAGTACGGCAGCAGCACAATACTCGGGCCATGATGGCTGGCCACGCCCCCCTTTGCCAACAAATTAAATGCTGTTGAATCATCATGCTAATCTCAGGTCTTAATACTGTCACAAACCAGGACACAAAATTTCCAATATCTTTGGTTTCAAGGTTTTCCATTCTACTGTTCTGTTTGAACACTTGCATCAATGTCTCATAAGAAGCATGCACAGTCTCTTTAGGCTCTTGAGTTGTTCTATCAATATCAATGTCAACTTTATTCGGTCTTTTAAAACCATTACACCATATAATTTCATTTACATTATTTAGAACGTCCTATGAAAAACATTAGTAAAAATCTTTGGTCATTGTTCTACACTCAATAAAATCAAGACCAGATTATATTGTCCATAATGTGCTGCAACCCTAACAATCGTCTTCATCATAAAATCCATCTTCATCATAAAAACAGTGTTTTAGATTGATTGCTTTTCCTCTGGAACATGACCAAATTCCTTTCGATACATATTTATAAAGTTTACCCCCCTGTAGACCAGAGAAATCGAAGACCCACCTAGCCAGGTGGTTACAGCTTCTCTGCATGTTCGTATGTTCATATTAATAAATGTTTCTTTCAAAAGTGTCTTTCTTTCTTTTAATAACTTCGGACATGCACAGAGAATATGAGCTAGGGATTCGTGTTTGTAGTTGCACAATTTGCAGTCTTGATTTTGGTGCTAGTCTTTCCAGGAGGGGATCAGATCCTTTGTTTCCGACATACCAAAGCGTAAATTCATAAATTGATTTTTTTAAATGATTGAGTAATGAGCTGATAGATAGGACTGTGGTTTCCTGGTACCATATGACTTAATCACCGTCCACGCTTGACGTCTTTGTAATAAGCTGTTTTCATCTGTTATGTTAGACAGGAGTTTTGTTGAAAGATTAATTGCTTTGTTAAGGGCCAGTTTCCCCATGCCTGAGTTCCAAATTTCTTGAGCGGAAAAATCCTCAATAACCTGTGCTAAATAGCAGCCCCAGGAACCCTGTATTTTATTTTCTCTTTGAGCTTCTATTTCTTTCCAGCACAAGTGCTCGATAGAGTCGGTTGTGGATACTCTGAGCCTTCCACATAGTTTAATAAAAGCACTTTTACTCCGGAATATTTGATTGGTCAAACCAAACTCGAGTCGGACTTGAGCCGGTGATGCTGAATGCTGAATGAGGAAGACGTTCTTATAAACCTTTGTTTGGATGTTATTTATAATTGAGATTTTGTGACCCCTCATAATTACGCAACCATATGTGCAGAAGGCATTAATTGTGCCACCATGACGGATAGTAGGTGGCTGTAGGATGGACAGCTTAATTTCCTTTTTAATAATTTATCAATTTTAACCCAATCAATGTGTTTTGCCGGTATCTTGCCTTTCAAAAAGGTAATAACCTGTTTTGTTTTTTTTTGTTTTGTTTTATTTTGTCCTCATTCACCTCAGAAACAATGTCCATTCCTTCCGCCCTTATTTCGAGAGAGAAACCAACCACTTGCGGGCATTGCACAATGATCATTATCCTTTCTGCGGCTGTCTCTCTCTTACGGTGTTAACTTCACACCAGCAGCTGCCTTAAGAACAAACGGAGGGGCCCTGCAGCAGACCAAAGAGTTTTTACCGGTGTAATAGAGGCATCTAATGTTGTTATTGCTAGTGGGGTTTCACAAGTTGTTGCAAAATCAATAACCCTATTAACTCATAAGTAAGCTCATGTAGATACCTCCCCTTCACAAAGCCCTCTGATCTTTATGTATCACTTCACCCGCTATCTTACTTAATCTTCCTGCCAAAATTTTTGTAAAAATGTTATAGTCCGAATTCAGGAGAGATATCGGTCTATATGACTCGCACCTAGCCGGGTCCTTACCTGGCTTCAAAATAAGAGTAACAGTGGCCTCATTCCAAGAATTTGGTACTTGCACACCTAGATCTAATATCTCACCTATCACTAGTGTCATAAGTGGAGATAGCACTTCCCCAAGGATTTTATATATTTCCACTGGAATGCCATCTGGTCCGGCGGCTTTGCCCCCTTACTTGACTGAATGGCCCAAACAACTTCTTCTTGGGTGATCCCCTGGTTTAAGATCTTTTGCTGACTGGCATCTATAGGTTGGATAGAGTCTGCTAACCATCCCTCAATCTTTGCTTCTGCATTTCTCTCCTCCATATATAGGACCCGGAAGAATTCCTTAAATGCCTCTTCAATCTCAGTCTCATTCCTCAGAATATTCCCGGACTGGTCCTCCTTAATCTGATTCCTATTTTGAACCATCTTAGTCTTCCAAGCTAGGAGTTTCCCTGCCCCCTCTCCGTACTCGAAATGTGCTAGCTTGCTAGCATCCCATCTCTTTCTAATCCGAGTATGGAGGATTTCTGACATTTGATTCTTCAACAGGAGCAGCTTCCTTTCTAACACAATCCTGGCATCCTCTGTTCCTGATCTTTTTATCTCGATTTCTATTCTATCCATGTCATCCTCTAACCGAGAAATTGCACTCCTATAAGATTTAGTTCTGTGGAAAACTGCACTGGTGATCTTACCTCTAATAAATGCCTTTAGTGTATCCCAAACAGTCCCATTTGGAGCGGAGCCACTGTTAATCTTAATAAATTCCTTAACTTCTACCTTGAGATTCTCCATTACTTCACTATCTGCCAGTATAGTATGGTCTAGTGTCCACTTTCTTTCTGTATGCTTACTGTTATCTTTAATTGATAATATAACCACTGAGTGATCGGATAGATGGGCCACCTTATATCCAATATCTAAAATATCCCCTCTAAGGCTCCAATCTACTAAAAAGTAGTCTATTCTCGATCTATTCCCATATTTCTTCTTCTGAAATGAGGTACCATGTAGATTTCCAACTCTCTCTCTCTCTCCAGAGATCACACAGAGTGTGCTGGATCATCATGGCTTTTAAAAGGGCTCGTCATTTAGGTGTCGGTGCCGCTCTAGTTTTATTTGATTTATCTAACTTTAAATCCATAACTACATTAAAATTTCCTGCCATAATTACCGGACCGGAGAATTCTAACAAGTTGGAAAACAAATTTTTAAGTGGTTCACAGTTGTCGTGATTTGGGCCGTAGTATCCTACCAATGTTAATAACCTATCCACTATTTTTACACCTGCTATAATCCACCTACCCCTTTATCTGCCATCATTTGTGATACCCATATTTTTGCTTGTTTTGTCACCACTATTGCGACCCCTCTTATGTTAGCACTCTGATCCGTACATAATATTTGTTGTACCCATCTTTGTTTTCTTAAGAGCTCGACACACTCCTTTTTTACCAAATGCGTCTCCTGTAGGATCAGGATTTGAGCAGGGGAATCTCTAAGTTATTGCAATATCTTATCCCCCTGCCCTTTCACACGTAACCCATTAACCTTCCATGTTAGAATCTGGATAGGCATGTCTCTATTATCCTGAATCCATTGACTCTTTCTGAGGTATTTGAGGAATTTGTTATCATTTTTCCCATATGCTCCCCACCCGGTGCACCCCCAATCCTTCCCTCCCTCCACCCTTCCCTGGAGAACCCTCCCATGCTTCTTCTTCTTGGACCTGATGTTAGTCCAATTTCTTCTTTGGCACTGCGGGCACCCACCACCAATAATAACTACGTATATATGCGTTACAAGTACAAAAATGTAGCTTCTTTTCATTTGAATACCCCTCAATCGCCCCACCACCTTCGCCTCCCTTAATGATTTCTAGCATCTCATCTGCTTCCCTTATACTTCTTATCATATGCAATTTGTTATTATGCATTACTCTTAGGGAAGCAGGAAATTTGAGCTGCACAGTTGCCCCGCTTTTTAAAATCCTCCATACGCTTGTCCAGCTCCCATTGTCTATCTAAGGTCACCCGAGATAAATCTGATCTAATTTCAAATGAGAAATCAGGACCTTTTAGAGATTTTAATTTTAATGCAGACAATAGGATCTTTTCCTTTAGGTCTGAAAGTTGATGAGAATCTTCCTTGGCTTCACTCTACCTGGGTTCCTCCTGAAAGGGTCTCTGTGTATTCTTTGGATATCCTTCGCGATATCTACCTCGCTCTCATCCACCTGAACTGATGCCTTTATGAGAGATACCACATAGGTTTTTAGATTATCACCTTCTTTCCCTTTGGGAATATTCAGAATTCTCAAATTATTTCTTCTGGAGTTATTTTCTATATGTTCCAGTTTTTCCTGTAGCCCCTGCTCATCTCTGCGCTATGCCTGGAGCTCCATCTTGCTACTACTAAGGTCTTTTTTTAGCTCCTCCACCATGTTCTCAAGTGTTTGTGTCCTATCTGATAATGTATCCATCTTTTTTTCTAATGCCTCACAGAAGCCATGTATTTCACCCTGATTTGCTTCAAATACTGCAAATCCTTTCTTGATGTCTACAGTTAGTGACATAAGCATCGCCTCCAAAGAACTAACCGAAGTTTCTACTTGGTTTCCTTCTGCTGAGTTTTTAGAAATTGTATCTGGTATATCATCTCCGTGATCTTTATCCTGAGTACTACTGCCCGCCCGGCACTTAGTTCCGTCTAAACAAACAGCTTCAGAGCTCTTTTCCTGACACGGCTGCTCTCTGCCTAGGCATTCCTCCCCGCCTCCATTGCTACTGTGCCTAAGCTACCTCTAACCTTCTCTGCCCCTGCTTGTATTGGCCTCTGCAGTGTTAGTATTGACGGTTGTACCTTGAAAAAGGACCTCAGGGTGGGTGTAATTTTCAACTTATGGTCGTGTATCTCATCTTTTTTTCCTGCTTCTTTCCTTTTTTTCACTTCCCTCCTAGGTTTCTCTCTAGGGTGACCCTTTGTAGCTGTAAGGGGGAACGAGCCAAATAAGTTGCCAGTCACCAAATCAGGAGTCCGTTCCTCCTCACTATCTGCAGCCTTTACAGCCTTTGCCCCTCTCTCCGTGCAGACTCTAGCCAATGCCTTTCCTCCCTCTCCGCAAAGTCTGGCCCGAGGGTGGCTCCCTACCTTTTCCATCCCGTGTGCCTTTACAGCTGGTGGCGACCGGGTTCACTACAGCCTGCTCCTCCTCCTGTGCTCCCGAGCTCACTGAACCTCCAATGCGTGCGGGTGCAGCGTATGTGCTGACGCTGCCGCCGCCAGCCCGGAGGAAGCCTCGCGCAGCTGCCCTGCGGTTCTTCCTGAGCTCCAGGGCGGCCCTGTACCAGCACAAACTCCTGTCGCCTGTTTCCTGACTCCACTGCCGGTCCGCAGAGCCTGCCGCCGACTCAACCGAAAGACTGGCTGCGGTGAGGCACATCGAATAGTTGTTACCGGGGGGTTTAGGGGATTTGTGCTCCATTACTGGTGGGTGCCTCTGGTGCTCCGCGACCCGTGTACTACGTGGTCCCCATGTTCTCCCGCTCCCTACCAGGTAATCACCTGTTGATACTTTTTCATCACCAAAGGTGACGGGGCAAGAGATATCGGATTTCTCTGAGGCTCTTTCTCTGGCCACTGTAGAGCCACTTTACATTCTGCCCACAAATCACTAAGTACCACAATGTCGAAAAGGGCGTTCAATTCTACCCACAGTACCCGTGAAATCTTTACAAATCGACCAACATGGGTATGCCTCTCTACTGGCTTATCTCTTAATTTGGGGAAATCATTTGTAAATGACACAAGATCACTCCTACTCTATGATACATGAGCGTAACCTTCACCAGGCTTTTCTCTCAATGGGAAAGTTAAAGTGCCTTCTCCATCTATCACAGATGATGGCTGCTCTTCCTTTGCTTTCTTCCGATCTTTCTTCTTGGCCCACCTGCCTTCCCTCTTGTCTAACTCACTCCACTTCCGAATGATAACAATTCTTTCCCTAATTTGCATTTTCATTCCTGACGTTCTCATACTGGTTTGGAGTTGCCAAAAATAGTTAAAGGGTTTTTTTCTGGATTACTAATCAATCCAGTATATATGCAAACGAATGATAACAGGCCCTGTGCACACACATTTAAGTTTTACAACACACAGTAAACGTTGTATGCGAAAGATGACAGGAGAAACGTTCTTCCGGTATTCATTAAATGAAGTGTGGTCTAAAGTCCTACCATATTGCGTTTGAGCCCTGAAGAAGTCAAGGGTTACACACCCAGTGACGAAACACGTGTTGGCTGGCAAATGAATCCACACTTCATTAAATGAATACCGAAAGAACATTTCTCCTGTCATCTTTCGCATACAACGTTTACTGTGTGTTGCAAAACTTAAATGTGTGTGCACAGGGCCTGTTATCATTTGTGTGAAACTGACTTGCGTCCACTACTGAGGGTTTAGGTGTTTTCCCTCACCTGTTGCACCACACTGATACATCCATTTCATTTACATTCACGAGAACAGGTTAGCGCCATTGATACCCTGTGTTCAAGAACACCCCCCTTTTCTATATATGCAAACGAATATTAAGTTCAATAAATATATCACTACAATAAGTAAATTGAAGTAGCTCAGTAGGTTAAGTTGCAACAGAATGAGATACAGAATTGTGATAGTCACCACAATAAAGAAACAGATTAATGCAAACAGGTGTTGCATAAAGAAACTTCCCTTCTCTTTTTTAATCATCAGTCATTTATAGAACTTTCTAATAGGTGTAGCTTTTTTTTTTTTTAATAATCTTTATTCATTTTGTACTCGAAAACAACATACAGCTGTAAATACGACATAATAATGTACATATTATGGTACAACTCCATTTGCATTGTTGTGCCCAATCGGTGGGGGGGCGAGTCGCCATATCCAACATTACAGATAGTCAATATCAATAATAATTCACTGCAGTGGCTGTCAATAAATGTTGCTGTACGAAGCTGAGAACAAACATGATATAAACGAAAAATAAACATAATACCACCTAACTAGTGTGCCTGTCCTATATTCTTTATATATTTATTACCGTTAAATGTGGCACTTATGTGGAGTGCGGGTAGCCGAGGTCTAGCTATGTTGCGTGCTTTAATAGAGATAGAATGGTGGAGGAGTCATGCAGCGCATATACCGTATTATGTGTGAGTGCGATCGGTCCCTGACGAAAGTGTGAGACAGTTATGTCTATTCACCACCCCGTGTATATATTGCCCAGTACCCCGCACGTGTGTGTGTCTTAATATGTTAATAGGTGTCGCTTTTTAAGGAGCATAGAAGGTGTCAGCATTGTCAGACTTCAGTAGACGTCTTGGGAAAAGGAAATAAGTGTTTAGCATAAAGCTTCATACTTGCAAAAGTAAGGCAAACAGAGAGGTCTTTACCTCTCAAAGCCAAAAGGGAATTTGCTCTGACTCTAACTATAAGAACACCAGTTTAACACCAATTTAAAAGTAACAGGAGATTCAGAAAACGTCTTATCTCTTTTCACACCACCAGGAGCCAATCAAATCATTACTCAAGTACATCTGCAACATGGCTAAAGTTTCTCAGCACATCGAACTGAGACTGTGTGTCTCAACCTTGAACACCTCTCCGTCCTGGAAAATGATGAATTCTTCCCGTTCACTGCCAAGTCTTTCCCTCCAGGCGTCTCTATCAGCAGTCAAAAACAATGAGCCTTTCTCTAACTAACAAAGAACGTGCTGGCAAAGCAAAATGCATTTCAACTGAGGCCTGTAGTCAGGCTAATTTAAATGAGCATTTAATATGCACTTCAAATACATGGTTATACATGTGTGCATTTAACATACAGAATAAATGCAAAACATGAGCAAAAGAGTACATGTTTACATATGCAATATAACTTTCAAATAAATGCAAATATAACGTGAATATAAGTGCAAAACGTGAATTATGAATATATGCCTTCATGTTTAAACTGAACATTAGTGCACAGGTGTATAGATCTCTAGTTTCTCCAGTAAATACATTTCATACCTTTAAGCCGTACTGTAAAAGAATTGCATTGATTATAAATTTCTATCATTGCCATTGTGGTTCTCTCTTAAAGACATGGTTGTTGTAGAGTGCCATGACAGTGACCACAACGCTCTTCATCTGACTCTTAATGGACTTGGATCTATTGCTCACCAGGTTGGCATTTCCAAATCTGGGGCTGAGCCGACAATTTCGAATAACAAGTGGGCCCAAAGATGGAAGGTTGTTTGCAAGGACCCAAATGTGCTGGCCCAGATCTATGGCCAGGTGGCTGACACTCTGGAGATACTGGCCTCTAGTGGGCCTCGAACCCCTGATAATGTTTCTATTGTTAAGTCCCATGAAAAACTGTTTATGACTCTTGAAGCCTTGCTCAGTAAAGATGTCCACAAGGTTCCTAGGTTACATACTAGCTGCGCATGGTTCAAAATCAGCTGTAGGAAGTGAAGGCATACTCTCATACAGAGCCTAAAAGCTGACAATAGGCAAGACATTTCTAGAGCCAGGAAGGAGTATAAAGAGACACTCTCGCAGGCCAAATTGATTGGGAACGAGAGATGTGGAAGGATCTGGTCGCAGCTGTCAGGGCAGGGGGACACTACATTGTTTTGTGGGATAGTGGCCCATGGTAAGATCAATGCCACCACTGGTGTCGATTACAATCTCCAACCTGGGTGGATCATTTCCAAAAATCTATGCAGCCAAGCCCGAATGTGAGAGCAGAGAATTGGAAAATGTCACTTCCCACATAAAGCGCCAGGCCCTTACTTCATCCCGGGGTCTCTCTAAAACTGAACCCTTGATCCGGGCCTCCTATTTTCAGCTGCATTTCCGCTTCCTTCTGGAATGTGGTCCAATTCCCGGGACTTGGCAGACCGCTGAGATTGTCCCGATTTATAAAAAGGCTGCATAGACGATTGAGGGAATTATAGGCCCATCAGCCTTATTGACACCTCCCAGAAATTCTTTTCCCTTCTTATTTTAGGTCAGTTGCCGGACTGGGTTAAGGACAACTCCATTCTTTCTAAGATGCAGGCGGGGTTTAGAAAAAGGGTTAGCACGGTGCATCAAATCCTTCGCTTCTGTGGCCTTTACTGTAAAACTGTTATGCTTGGCAAAGGCCACTTGTATGTGGTCTTTGTCGACTTAAGATCATCCTTTTATTCTATTCCCAGGGCCAAGCTGTGGGATATTTTGAAAAAGATTGGTGTTCCCCCAACCTCTTGTCTGTTTTAGTCAGGCTGCATGCTTACAACACTGCCAAACTGTGGTTTTGCAACAATGACGAGCATACAGACCCTTTTAATATTGAAACTGGTGTCCGACAGGGCTGTGTGTTGGCCCCAGCACTGTTTATGCTTAATATCAATGACTTAGTCCAAGCACTTGACTTCCCTGGAAATGATGCCCCTAAACTAGGCCCTCACAAAGTTGCGATGCTGCTCTTTGCAGATGGCATGCTTTTAATCTCTAAAACTCCGTGTGGCCTGCAGGCAATAATAGATTGCTTTTTAAGCATTTGCGGAGCTCGTGGCCTCGAGCTTAACACCAATAAAATTACACCTATGGCATTAAACCCTTATAAAACTGCCAGAGCAAATATCACCGTACAGGGCGTCCCTCTTGAACAAGTGCAGGAGTTCGTGTATTTAGGCGCCTGTTTAACTCACAGAATGAGCTGGTCTACGCATTAGAAAGTGTACATTGAAGCTCCAACAAGAAGCTGGTGCTGAGTCCAAATTGTGTAAGAAAGCCCTTGCATGCTCTCTTGCATCAGTGGTGGAGATATATAATCTTAAAGTGAAAAGTTTCAGCTATGTATGGTGCACAACTGTGGGGACACGCCAGGATCGATGATGTTTGTAAAACTGAAAACAGGTTTGTGAGGAGTATCCTTGATCTCCCATAGAGTGCACCCCATCTCCCCCAACTTTTGGATGTGGGGGCATCCTTTCGATTAACCACCTCATTATGAATCGACCTATTATGTATTGTCATAGACTTTGGCCAACAGATGAATTGGAAACCTATAGTCTAGATTAAGGCACTTTTAAAACCCCAGGGTGGTGAGAAGTCGCCTGGTTTGCTATATTAAGTCTGTGTTATATGAAATAGGTCTGCCTTCACTGTGGCATTCCCCAGACATAGCTAAGCTAGATCCTTGCTCCTTGATTAAAAATTGTGGCTGAGGGAACTGAAATGTGTCAAAGCTGGGAGCCTAACAGACCTGTTCCTACATATAAAGATTACCCCTGCTTATGAATTGTTCTTTCATATCCTCCCAGGATCTTCCCCATTGCTACTCTACTTAAAATGGGGGTATGGGGTCCTGCCGGGCAATAGCTTTTGTGAGAAATGGGCGTGAAGTATTGTAGTTCCAGCAAGTGCCCGTCTTGTAACATAGAGGAAACTCTTCATCATTTTGACTCTTTTTTCTCCCGCATGTGCTAGGCTACACAAATAATGGTTAAAACCTGTGTGTAAACTCTTGGGTTTCCGTTATTATGTGCCTGCACTATGCACTTTACCATCTGACACTAGAGAGGTGATTTTTGTTGGAATGACAACCGTTTTGCATGCTTCTTGGCTCATCTGTATTCGTAGTGCGAAAGCGATGAAGGTATAACTGTATAGGTGAGTAAATGGGTGTGTGCTTAATTTTTTGCATGACTGACTAGGTGTGTGAGTACCTCTATGGATGAGTGGCGGTGTGTGAGTGTTTATATAGGTGTATGAGTGCATATAATAGTCCTGTACTGAGTGACTATAAGTATGAGTGACTATACGGGTGAGTGAGTAGATGTGTGTGTGTAGACCTAAGAATCAGTGAGTGTGTATATAGTAATTGGTGTTGGAGTGTCTATGGTTTTGACAATGGCAGTCTGTAATTTACAGTGGGTGTATCAAAAGTTATATTAGGGTGTGAGAAGATGCATCAAATTATCACATGGATGATGTCATCAGTGATGTCATCAGTGATGTCATTTGAGATGTCATCAGTGATGTCATCAGTGATGTCACTGACCATGTCATGAGTGATGTAATATGTGACGTCATCAGCAGTGTATTGCGGGCGCGAGTTATAGTTAGCTGAACTAACTATAACGGGGGAATTTCTATGGTTTTGTACGAGTGAAATGTCCAACAAACTATAACTGTCCCTAAAACCTATGGTTTTTTCAGTGAATATATATACATATATATATTACCTACTGGCGGTCGGCAGTAGGTAGTTATAGTTAGGACCTATTTTCAATAGGAAATTCACAACATCCGATTTCCAATAACTTTGGCGCCGGTTGATGAATCTTCGCAAACTTTTCGGGGTGATTCGGCAAGCGGGGGCCGAGAAAAAAGGGGGGTCCCAAAACGTGTTTTCCCCATGCAATTTTCCATAGGAAACTTTAGACACGGCTACAGCCCGAACTGCTGAACGGAATTACACCAAATTTGGCAAAGAGGTAGTTTTTGGTTCAGAAAGAACCCTTTTGGTTAAATGGTGTAAATCCGTTCAGTAGTTCCTGAGAAATTTTAAAAAGAAAACATATCGATATCTGGGCGGAGCCTAACCACACATGTCATCGTGAGATCTGATTGGCTGTCAGCACTTCATCCTGGAATTGCTGGCAGCCATCTTGGGACCAATATAAATGATAGTACCCCATTGAAATGCATTGTAGTGAATCAAAGATTTTGAGGGTTACCAAAAGGAGAACTATAAAGGGTGATAACAGACTTTAGTTACATTAGAATTCATTTGTTGATGGTACCATACTAATTTCAGGAATTGTGGTGTGTTCTAAGGTGATTTTACCCTGTGAAAAACCTTCTGCTGGGATATCATGAATCATGTTTGAGAGAAAACTATTTTCACATGCTTGTCCCATACAGTTTTGGAAGGTGCTCCAGAAGCTAAAATGAGAGCATATTTTCTGTAAATTCACATTATCTTTCTCAGTCATGTGAGAATGAAGTCTGACATTCTCAGTAAAACATGTACATCCATTAAGGGCAGAGACTGTCAGTTGATTCCTTTGTGTTCTACTGCAGCTTCGCAGAGTGTTCTAAAAAACAACTAGAGTGCTAACAGCCTTACTTATGACAAAAGTATGGCACACCTGAAGCCATCTTGATTGGAATAAACTGGTAACACTTAAAACATTTAATTTAAAAAGGAATAAAATGATGGGGTTCATTTTGTCATAGAAATTATGGTTAGTGCTGTATAAAGAAAAATTAGGACATGTTTCAAGTGTGATCTCAAATATCTTCCTGTTATATTTCAACAGGAGCAGCCTGTCAGTTGATGCCTTTGTGTTCTACTGCAGCTTCCCAGAGTGTTCTAAAGAACAACTAGAGCGCTAACAGTCTTACTTATGACAAAAGTATGGCACACCTGAAGCCATCTTGATTGGAATAAACTGGTAACTCTTAAAACATTTAATTTAAAAGGAACAAAATGAGGGGGTTCATTTTGTCATAGAAATTATGGTTAGTGCTGTAGAAAGAAAAATTAGGACATGTTTTAAGTGAGATCTCAAATATCTTCCTGTTATATTTCAACAGGAGCAGCCTGTCAGTTGATGACTTTGTGTTCTACTGCAGCTTCCCAGAGTGTTCTAAAGAACAACTAGAGTGCTAACAGCCTTACTTATGACAAAAGTATGGCACACCTGAAGCCATCTTGATTGGAATAAACTGGTAACACTTAAAACATTTAATTTAAAAAGGAACAAAATGATGGGGTTCATTTTGTCATAGAAATTATGGTTAGTGCTGTAGAAAGAAAAATTAGGACATGTTTCAAGTGTGATCTCAAATATCTTCCTGTTATATTTCAACAGGAGCAGCCTGTCAGTTGATGCCTTTGCGTTCTACTGCAGCTTCCCAGAGTGTTCTAAAGAACAACTAGAGCGCTAACAGTCTTACTTATGACAAAATTATGGCACACCTGAAGCCATCTTGATTGGAATAAACTGGTAACTCTTAAAACATTTAATTTAAAAAGGAACAAAATGAGGGGGTTCATTTTGTCATAGAAATTATGGTTAGTGCTGTAGAAAGAAAAATGAGGACATGTTTCAAGTGTGATCTCAAATATCTTCCTGTTATATTTCAACAGGAGCAGCCTGTCAGTTGATGCCTTTGTGTTCTACTGCAGCTTCCCAGAGTGTTCTAAAGAACAACTAGAGCGCTAACAGTCTTACTTATGACTAAAGTATGGCACACCTGAAGCCATCTTGATTGGAATAAACTGGTAACTCTTAAAACATTTAATTTAAAAAGGAACAAAATGAGGGGGTTCATTTTGCCATAGAAATTATGGTTAGTGCTGCAGAAAGAAAATTTAGGGCATGTTTTAAGTGAGCTCTCAAATCCTCTTCTATTTCATTAGAACATTCTGACATGCAGACTGAAACAATCACTTTCAATACCAGCAATAGACTTCCAGTTAACTCCCTGGTGAGCAGTAGCTTTACTACAGTGATCTAATGAACAACTAGAGTGCTAACATTCTGAATTTATGGCAAATGTGTGACACATCTGAATGCCTTCTTGATGGAATCAAAGTAAAAAACTGAAAGCATTTCCTACTGAGGAGACTGCAGTAAATGACGAAATTAGGAAACTTCATAACAAATAAGTCTCCCAAGATGGCCACCAGAGAAAAAGAGCCCAAATGTAGCACAAATATCACCCAGATGTAGCCCACATATAGCCCAATGACAGAAGTGTGCAAAACACTTTTTATTTTTAGTTTTTCTGCAGTTTTATATAGTGCAAACTGGTCAGGTATTGGAGCGTTACATCTTACTTGGACCCCTTATTGCGTATTTTGCACGAAGTACATGAGATTGATCTTGCGAAACATTGAACTTTACGATTCTGTTAACCTGAGGTTGCTCTGAAGTGGGCTTTGTAACACCCGTTTTTACCTACTGGTTTTAATTAATTCTCACTGTATTGTATTAGGAAAGAGGATTTACTGTTTTTATGTACACTTTTATGATCTATGTTTCTAAATCAGATCAAATAATGTTTAATGAATTCTATGGCAGGACGGAGGCGAGGATTATGCATATCTTTCCTCACTTTATTTGCTTAGCAGTTCAAAGAAAACGTAACACAACAATCATTAAACAAAAGACTACACAACCCATGAACCATTAGGGGGGTAGTCTCCAAGGCAACTATAGTCCAATCATATCACAGTCCATCGTATATAATATCGTGACGTCCCTTCCGCTTCCTCTTTCTTCACTGCTCGTCAGTTAAGTGCATTCCTTACATTCTTGGCTTAATCTGACGTTGTTGCTGTTTGTATAGCGGTTTCTTGTGCACGTTATTAGCATTATTGCCTTGGTATTGTTTCAAAATCCCATCGCAGCAGGCTCTTGCCCGAGCACGTTCTCCCCCTCGCAGTTTCTCCTGCTGTGTGCTCTGCGCGCGGTGAGATCCTGTCAGGCGCGTCTGGTCCGAGCGAGGCAGCTCCGTCGAGCGCTCCCGCTGGTCTTTACGCGCGTTTGGGAATCCGGTCACTCCTTTAGTGTCCGCTTGATTCCCGACCAACCCTCGCCTAATTTTGACACGCGGTGATTCCCCACACGGCCACGTTAGTGACCAGCACCACCTAGTGGTGGTAATTGGTATTGCGCCTCAGTCTATTCTTTTAACAGCTTCGGGGAAAGCCCAGCTGTTGGAGCACCGGCGAGGGGGCTGCCTTAAGGATTTTAAGCTTGAAAAAAGAATGAGCCTGTACCTTGCGTTCTTTGTTTAGTATACAATTTCACTAAATAGTCAAACCCATCGATTTCAGTTTGAGCAGGTATTTTATTTTAGCCTTTTTATTTTCACTAGATTCTTATTTTTTGCTGCTTTTTGATCAGAAAAAAACATGTGTCTGGTCATATCAAAAATTCTAGACATAAATGTGCTATACAACATATATTTACATAAATCAGTGTGTGACTTTTACAAAAAGAAGAAAATCTAATACATATATCACATCCAATACATATATCACAATTGATTTATGTAAATATATGTTGTATAGCACATTTATGTCTAGAATTTTTGATATGACCAGACACATGTTTTTTTCTGATCAAAAAAGCAGCAAAAAATAAGAACCTAGTGAAAATAAAAAGGTTAAAATAAAATACCTGCTCAAACTGAAATCGATGGGTTTGACTATTTAGTGAAATTGTATACTAAACAAAGAACGCAAGGTACAGGCTCATTCTTTTTTCAAGTATATATAAACGGCCCTGCCTGTGCCTTGCCCCATGGGCCTAACTCCCTTTTTTTCTGATTAAGGATTTTAAGGGCATTTGTTCTGTGCTCACACCCTCTGCTATCATGTCTTCTCCAGAAGACCATTTTTACTCCTCCTACCAGGAAGTGGAGGAGGAATGGCCCCCCAACTTCTCCCTCCAGCAGTGGACCAAGCCCTCTCTCTGGCTATTTCTAGGGCGCTGGCTCCTCTTAGGGATCAGGTTGATAAGCTGGAAAAGCATCCCTGGAGTGTTCAGTGACCCAGATCTGGTGGTGGCGGGTCCCAGTAGCTCCCAGATGGGGAATAAGCATAATTAAGCATAACGCGGGGCACTTGGAAGGATTTGATAAACTTACGGAGACCTTCCTCAAGAGTGCGCGAACGCTAAAACATGCACCCTGCCGAGAGGAGGATGGTCCCGGAGAAAATTGCGACACTCACCACTATTGTAGACCCCGACGGCGGGTTTCCCTTAGAGGGAGAGGGTGTATCGGAGGACGATTTCTCCTCCGATGAGGATAAGGACTCGGGGCGTCCCTGGCATCCAGAGTCCCACTCCTCTCAGTCCCCGGTTGGGGACGGGGTCCACTCGGACATGTTCGAGCCTACCTAAATTTACCATCCTAGGTCGGCGGAGTGGACACCTGACGCCAAAGTGGCAGAGTATGTGGTGGGGAAAATCCATCAACCCCTTGAAAGGGAGGTCAGGAATAGGATGAGGGAGAATGCCCCAGGCCCTCACTGAAGGGGAAGGTGGCACACACGCCTGAAATTGATGAGAAACTATGTACCTTTTTCTCCTAGTATATGAGGGATCCCAAGAAAGGAATTGATAGGTCTTGGACGTGGTAGGGCCCTTGACCCAAATTATTCAATTGATGGAGCGTTCCAAAGAGTCAGGATCCCCTTTGTCCACGGATATTGTGGCTGGTTGGGCGCACTACCCTAAACCCTAAAACACTACCCCCTCCACTACCCAAACACCACTGCACTACCCTAAACCCTAAAACACTACTCCCAGCACGACACCCTACACTACCCAAACATAACTGCACTACCCTAAACCCTAAAACACCACCACCAGCACGACTCCCTACACTACCCAAACACCACTGCACTACCCTAAACCCTAAATCTACCCCCAGCACGACCCCCTACACTACACAAACACCACTGCACTACCCTAAACCCTAAAACACTACCCCCAGCACGAACCCCTTCACTACCCACACACAACTGCACTACCCTAAACCCAAAAACACTACCCCCAGCACGACCCCCTACACTACCCAAACACCACTGCACGACCCTAAACCCTAAAACACGACCCCCTACACTACACAAACACCACTGCACTACCCTAAACCCTAAAACACTAGAACCCAGCACGACCCCTACAATACACAAACACCACTGCACTACCCTAAACCCTAAAACACTACCCCCTACACTACACAAACACCACTGCACTACCCTAAACCCTAAAACACTACCCCCAGCACGACCCCTACACTACACAAACACCACTGCACTACCGTAAACCCAAAACACTACCCCAGCACTACCCCCTACACTACCCAAACACCACTGCACTACCCAAAAACCTAAAACACTACCCCCAGCATGACCCCCTACACTACACAAACACCACTGCACTACCCTAAACCCTAAAACCCTACCCCCAGCACGAACCCCTGCACTACCCAAACACCACTGCACTACCCTAAACCCTAAAACACTACCCCCAGCACGACTCCCTACACTACACAAACACCACTGGACTACCCTAAACCCTAAAACACTACCCCCAGCACGACTCCCTACACTACCCAAACACCACTGCACTACACTAAACCCTAAATCTACCCCCAGCATGACCTCCCACACTACACAAACACCACTGCACTACCCTATACCCTAAAACACGACCCCCTACACTACACAAACACGACTGCACTACCCTAAACCCTAAAACACTACCCACAGCATGACCCCCTACACTACACAAACACCACTGCACTACCCTAAACCCTAAAACACTACCCCCTACACTACACAGACACCACTGCACTACCCTAAACCCTAAAACACTACCCCCAGCATGACCCCCTACACTACACAAACACCACTGCACTACCCTAAACCCCCTACACTATACAAACACCACTGCATTACTCTAAACCCTAAAACAGTACCCCAGCATGACCCCCTCACAACACAAACACCACTGCACTACCCTAAACCCTAAATCTACCCCCAGCACGACCCCCTACACTACCCAAACACCACTGCCATACCCTAAACCCTAAAACACTACCCCAGCACTACCCCCTACACTACCCAAACACCACTGCACTAACATAAACCCTAAAACACTACCCCCAGCACAACCCCCTACACTACACAAACACCACTGCACTACCCTAAACCCCCCTACACTATACAAACACCACTGCATTACTCCAAACCCTAAAACAATACCCCCAGCACGACCCCCTCACAACACAAACACCACTGCACTACACTAAACCCTAAATCTACCCCAGCACGACCCCCTACACTACCCAAACACCACTGCCATACCCTAAACCCTAAAACACTACCCCAGCACTACCCCCTACACTACCCAAACACCACTGCACTGACATAAACCCTAAAACACTACCCCCAGCACAACCCCTACACTACACAAACACCACTGCACTACCCTAAACCCTAAAACACTACCCCAGCACGACTCCTACACTACCCAAACACCACTGCACTACCCTAAACCCTAAATCTACCCCCAGCACAACCCCTACACTACCCAAACACCACTGCACTACCCTAAACCATAAAACACTACCCCCAGCATGACCCCTACACTACACAAACACCACTGCACTACCCTAAACCCTAAAACACTACCACCAGCATGACCCCCTACACTACTCAAACACCACTGCACTACCCTAAACCCTAAAACACTACCCCAGAGCGCCCCCCTACACAACCCATACACCACTGCACTACCCTAAACCCTAAAACACTACCCCCAGCATGACCCCCTACACTACTGCACTGCCCTAAACCCTAAAACACTACCCCCAGCACGACCCCCTACACTACCCAAACACCACTGCACTACCCTAAACCCTAAAACACTACCCCCAGCAGGACCCCCTACACCACCCAAACACCACTGCACTACCCTAAACGCTAGAAAAGAAACCCCCACCCCATGCCCAATCCCCTTACCTCTCACTCCTCGTGGTTCCTCTCTCCTCGTGGTTCCTGCTTCACGTCGTCTCTGAGGGCGGTGCACGTCGTTGTGAGGAAACAGAACAGCCTCTGTTTCCTTACAACGACATGGATCGCCTACATGTTTTAGAACGCATGGTCTTTTACCATACATACCTTTACAACAAAATTTGTTGTAAAGGCATGCATGGTAAATGACCATGCGTTCTAAAAATGCGTAGTAATGACTTCGTGATGTACAACGCATGCGTGGTAATGCATGCGTTGTAATGGTATCGCAAAGTAAAAAGTCGTTGTAACGGCTGTTTACCGATCGAAGCTGGCCCCTGTTCTTCAGTGAGACGTTTATTTGATTAATTAGGAGGAAGGAATGTGTTTTTTACCGAAAAGTGCATTCCCGGCTGTTGTATTGTGAAAGTGTCCGCGTGGCCTGGTTTCACTTCCGGTGAGAGAGTGGAAGAGTCTGTTTGGATCTAAAGGAGTTCTGGTGTTGGTCGGGGCCGGCGCGACATGTCATCAGAAAACATAGCTAATGGAAAGCGTCCTCCCTGAAGTGTGGAGCAGTGCCATGAGAGGTCAACGAGTGTGCGTCCCACCGCAGTATGACCGTACCGCGTGACCCATGTGCCGCCTCCAGGGTACGGGAGGCAGAAGCGGCATCGCAGGTCCTCTTGAAGACCGTTGTAGCACTAATTCTACATTTTGGTACTAGGGCATTTTAACTTCGTTGTTCCTGCCAGATACAAAGAGAAGATCCTGTGTTATTCAGTGCCCTCGTTACCTTTTTTGTGGGTTGTGGTGCTTGTCACTTCGCTGCCCCGCCGGTGCACACGACTGGGCACCCTACCTCGTGTGCCATCTGCAGGGCTTCTGCCCTCGGATCACTGGTTTCGGTTTCTGGAGTGGCAACATAAACAGTTGCTCCCAAAGGACTAGCCTGAACACTTAGGTGAATATCCCCTGCACCAGCATTCCACGGAAATTCTTTCCTAGCTCTCCCACGTCAACGAGGACGTCATAATAGCACGGCTCCGCTCGCGACACCGTATGACGTCATCGGAGCCATAAGAGGACCTCGTCGGCGTGCTGACGTCAGTTCCACCCATTTTTTCCGTGCCACCGAGGCAAACAGGGGACCGAGACATTTTCACATGTATACATAGTATAATAAATATATATATATTCACTGAAAAAACCATAGGTTTCAGGCACATTATAGTTAGAAATTAGCATTTAAAAAACCTTAGAAATTCACTGAAAAAACCATAGGTTTCAGGCACGTTATAGTTAGAAATTAGCATTTAAAAAACCTTAGAAATTCACTGAAAAAACCATAGGTTTCAGGGGCGTTATAGTTAGTTGGACATTTCACTCGTACAAAACCATAGACATTCCCCCGTTATAGTTAGTTCAGCTAACTATAACTTCGCGCGCCCACAATGCACTGCTGATGACGTCACATATTACATCACTCATGACATGGTCAGTGACATCACTGATGACATCACTGATGACATCTCAAATGACATCACTGATGACATCACTGATGACATCATCCAGTGAATGTGTGTTTTTCTGAAAATTAAATATGTTTTATATATGTATATCTCAAGGTCGATGGAAGAATAAATGGGTATATAAGTGTCTAAATGGATGATTTTTTTGTAAAATTGATTGTATAACTGACTAAGTGTATCTTAGTGAATACATGGGTTAGTGAGTAATGTTTAAATATGAAAATATCTGTATAGTCTCTCACTTTGTGTATAAGTGGCTGCGTGGGTTGGTGAGTAGCTACATGAGTGTCTATATGGGTTATTAGTTGGTTTTTGAGTATCAGTATGAGTGTCTGAGTGTCTGTATGGTTCGGTGGGGGTATTACTTAGTGCATAGATGCATGAATGAGTGACTCACTGTTTGTATGTGTTGAAGACAGCATGTGTGCAGGACTGTATAGGTGGATGAGTATGTGTATGGGTGTGTTTGTGAGTGAATGACTGTCTCAATAGTGTCTTTATGAGTAACTACATATGTTTTAAACTAGTATATGTGAGTATTGGTGTATATAAGTGAGTATATGTGAGAGTGAGAGATTGGAAGAGTTCCTGTACAAATAAGTAGGTGTTTCTATAAGTGATTGTTTAAGAGAGTAAGTATTTGTAAGTTTCTGTAGAAGTAAGTGTGGTAGTGTGTGTATAACTGTATATGCAAGTAAATGGATGTTTGATACTTTGTTTGCATGTGTGACTATGTGTGTGAGTAACTCTATGGATGAGTGGCGGTGTGTAACAGGATGTATAGGTGTATGAGTACATATGATGAGTGATTACATGTATGAGTGACTGTATAGGGACTGTTGGTGAATGAGTGGATGTGTGTGTAGATCTTGGAATTACTGAATAGGTGTGTTGTAACTGGTATTGGTATGTCCATTGTTTTGAAAATGTTAGTTTGTATTTTTGAGTGTGTGTATCAAAGGTTATATTAGGGTGAGAGGAGGTCTGCCACTCTATCACATGTCATTTGAGATGTCATCAGTGATGTCACTGACCATGTCATGAATGATGTAATATGTGACGTCATGAGCAGTGCATTGCGGGTGCGTGAGTTATAGTTAGCTGAACTAACTATAACGGTGGAATTTCTATGGTTTTGTACGAGTGAAATGTCCAACTAACTATAACGCCCCTGAAACCTATGGTTTTTTCAGTGAATTTCTAAGGTTTTTTAAATGCTAATTTCTAACTATAACGTGCCTGAAACCTATGGTTTTTTCAGTGAATATATATATATATATATATATATATATATATATATATATATATATATATATATATATATATATATATATATATATATATATATATATATATATAATCTACTGGCGGTCGCCAGTAGATAGTTATAGTTAGGACCTATTTTCCATAGGAAATCCGCAACATTCTATTTGAAATAACGTTGGCGCCGGTTGACGAAT
Organism: Calotriton arnoldi; assembly: GCA_963921515.1. Lineage (NCBI taxonomy): Eukaryota > Metazoa > Chordata > Amphibia > Caudata > Salamandridae > Calotriton > Calotriton arnoldi. The sequence continues at coordinate 45,159 of CAWUFW010006290.1, forward strand.
CTTCGCGAAAGTTTCCAACTTGTTGGGGCGCTCCGGTCCGCTCCTATCCTGAAAGTCTCGGGGTGATTCATCAAGCGGGGCCGAGAAAAGGGGGTCCCAAAACGTGTTTTCCCCATTCATTTTTCCATAGGAACCTTTAGTCGCAGCTACAGCCCGAACTGCTGAACGGAATTACACCAAATTTGGCAAAGAGGTAGCCCTTGGTTCAGTGTCGTGCCTTTTGCTTAAATGGTGTAAATCCGTTCAGTAGTTCCTGAGAAAATCAAAAGTAAAATCACATATATATCTGGGCGGAGCCTAACCACACATGTCATCGTGAGATCTGATTGGCTGTCAGCACTTCATCCTGGAATTGCTGGCAGCCATCTTGGGACCAATATAAATGATAGTACCCCATTGAAATGCATTGTAGTGAATCAAAGATTTTGAGGGTTACCAAAAGGAGAACTATAAAGGGTGATAACAGACTTTAGTTACATTAGAATTCATTTGTTGATGGTACCATACTAATTTCAGGAATTGTGGTGTGTTCTAAGGTGATTTTACCCTGTGAAAAACCTTCTGCTGGGATATCATGAATCATGTTTGAGAGAAAACTATTTTCACATGCTTGTCCCATACAGTTTTGAAAGGTGCTCCAGAAGCTAAAATGAGAGCATATTTTCTGTAAATTCACATTATCTTTCTCAGTCATGTGAGAATGAAGTCTGACATTCTCAGTAAAACATGTACATCCAACAAGGGCAGAGACTGTCAGTTGATTCCTTTGTGTTCTACTGCAGCTTCCCAGAGTGTTCTAAAGAACAACTAGAGTGCTAACAGCCTTACTTATGACAAAAGTATGGCACACCTGAAGCCATCTTGATTGGAATAAACTGGTAACACTTAAAACATTTAATTTAAAAAGAAACAAAATGATGGGGTTCATTTTGTCATAGAAATTATGGTTAGTGCTGTAGAAAGAAAAATTAGGACATGTTTCAAGTGTGATCTCAAATATCTTCCTGTTATATTTCAACAGGAGCAGCCTGTCAGTTGATGCCTTTGTGTTCTACTGCAGCTTCCCAGAGTGTTCTAAAGAACAACTAGAGCGCTAACAGCCTTTCTTATGACAAAAGTATGGCACACCTGAAGCCATCTTGATTGGAATAAACCGGTAACACTTAAAACATTTAATTTAAAAAGGAACAAAATGAGGGGTTCTTTTTTAAATAGAAATTATGGTTAGTGCTGCAGAAAGAAAAATTAGTGCAAAAGAAACAATTGATGGACGGAATGCTGGACAATGCAAACATTCACCCCCAGTCACAAGGATCTGGGTTAAATCCATCATTCTTTTGCTCACCACACCACCCCAGTTTGGACCCAGCCATATGCAAATCAGTCTTGACCCTGTTCCTTGTGGGAACAGTCCAGCCCGAACTGCCAAGCCAGGTCCTCCCTGGACCGGAAACAAGCATCCTGGGACCGGTTTCAGGGCATCACCCTTCTTCAGCCAGGCTAGCTTGAATCCAGTGGTGTAGTGAGCACGGGACCCACGTCTGGGCATACCCTTCCCACTTAGGGCGACAAATGCAAAAGAAACAATTGATGGACGGAATGCTGGACAATGCAAACATTCACCCCCAGTCACAAGGATCTGGGTTAAATCCATCATTCTTTTGCTCACCACACCACCCCAGTTTGGACCCAGCCATATGCAAATCAGTCTTGACCCTGTTCCTTGTGGGAACAGTCCAGCCCGAACTGCCAAGCCAGGTCCTCCCTGGACCGGAAACAAGCATCCTGGGACCGGTTTCAGGGCATCACCCTTCTTCAGCCAGGCTAGCTTGAATCCAGTGGTGTAGTGAGCACGGGACCCACGTCTGGGCATACCCTTCCCACTTAGGGCGACAAATGCAAAAGAAACAATTGATGGACGGAATGCTGGACAATGCAAACATTCACCCCCAGTCACAAGGATCTGGGTTAAATCCATCATTATTTTGCTCACCACACCACCCCAGTTTGGACCCAGCCATATGCAAATCAGTCTTGACCCTGTTCCTTGTGGGAACAGTCCAGCCCGAACTGCCAAGCCAGGTCCTCCCTGGACCGGAAACAAGCATCCTGGGACCGGTTTCAGGGCATCACCCTTCTTCAGCCAGGCTAGCTTGAATCCAGTGGTGTAGTGAGCACGGGACCCACGTCTGGGCATACCCTTCCCACTTAGGGCGACAAATGCAAAAGAAACAATTGATGGACGGAATGCTGGACAATGCAAACATTCACCCCCAGTCACAAGGATCTGGGTTAAATCCATCATTCTTTTGCTCACCACACCACCCCAGTTTGGACCCAGCCATATGCAAATCAGTCTTGACCCTGTTCCTTGTGGGAACAGTCCAGCCCGAACTGCCAAGCCAGGTCCTCCCTGGACCGGAAACAAACATCCTGGGACCGGTTTCAGGGCATCACCCTTCTTCAGCCAGGCTAGCTTGAATCCAGTGGTGTAGTGAGCACGGGACCCACGTCTAGGCATACCCTTCCCACTTAGGGCGACAAATGCAAAAGAAACAATTGATGGACGGAATGCTGGACAATGCAAACATTCACCCCCAGTCACAAGGATCTGGGTTAAATCCATCATTCTTTTGCTCACCACACCACCCCAGTTTGGACCCAGCCATATGCAAATCAGTCTTGACCCTGTTCCTTGTGGGAACAGTCCAGCCCGAACTGCCAAGCCAGGTCCTCCCTGGACCGGAAACAAGCATCCTGGGACCGGTTTCAGGGCATCACCCTTCTTCAGCCAGGCTAGCTTGAATCCAGTGGTGTAGTGAGCACGGGACCCACGTCTGGGCATACCCTTCCCACTTAGGGCGACAAATGCAAAAGAAACAATTGATGGACGGAATGCTGGACAATGCAAACATTCACCCCCAGTCACAAGGATCTGGGTTAAATCCATCATTCTTTTGCTCACCACACCACCCCAGTTTGGACCCAGCCATATGCAAATCAGTCTTGACCCTGTTCCTTGTGGGAACAGTCCAGCCCGAACTGCCAAGCCAGGTCCTCCCTGGACCGGAAACAAGCATCCTGGGACCGGTTTCAGGGCATCACCCTTCTTCAGCCAGGCTAGCTTGAATCCAGTGGTGTAGTGAGCACGGGACCCACGTCTGGGCATACCCTTCCCACTTAGGGCGACAAATGCAAAAGAAACAATTGATGGACGGAATGCTGGACAATGCAAACATTCACCCCCAGTCACAAGGATCTGGGTTAAATCCATCATTATTTTGCTCACCACACCACCCCAGTTTGGACCCAGCCATATGCAAATCAGTCTTGACCCTGTTCCTTGTGGGAACAGTCCAGCCCGAACTGCCAAGCCAGGTCCTCCCTGGACCGGAAACAAGCATCCTGGGACCGGTTTCAGGGCATCACCCTTCTTCAGCCAGGCTAGCTTGAATCCAGTGGTGTAGTGAGCACGGGACCCACGTCTGGGCATACCCTTCCCACTTAGGGCGACAAATGCAAAAGAAACAATTGATGGACGGAATGCTGGACAATGCAAACATTCACCCCCAGTCACAAGGATCTGGGTTAAATCCATCATTCTTTTGCTCACCACACCACCCCAGTTTGGACCCAGCCATATGCAAATCAGTCTTGACCCTGTTCCTTGTGGGAACAGTCCAGCCCGAACTGCCAAGCCAGGTCCTCCCTGGACCGGAAACAAGCATCCTGGGACCGGTTTCAGGGCATCACCCTTCTTCAGCCAGCCTAGCTTGAATCCAGTGGTGTAGTGAGCACGATTCAAGCAAGCCTGGCTGATGACGGCTGAAATGCCAGAAACCGGTCCTAGGATGCTTGTTTCCGGTCCAGGGAAGACATGGCTTGGCAGTTCGGGCTGGACTGTTCCCATGAGGCACAGGGTCAGACTGATTTGCATATGGCCATGTCTGAACTGGGGTGGTGGAGTGAGCTAAAGAATGATGATGGATTAAACCCAGATCAGTTGACTGGGGGTGAGTGTTTGATTGGCTCAAACGTTCCGTCCATCATCCCCTTTGTATCGCTTTGGTCGCCCTAAGTTGGCGGGGTATGCCCAGACGTGGGTCCCTTGCTCACTTTGCCACTGGATTCAAGCAAGCCTGGCTGATGACGGCTGAAATGCCAGAAACCGGTCCTAGGATGCTTGTTTCCGGTCCAGGGAAGACATGGCTTGGCAGTTCGGGCTGACTGTTCCCATGAGGCACAGGGTCAGACTGATTTGCATATGGCCATGTCTGAACTGGGGTGGTGGAGTGAGCTAAAGAATGATGATGGATTAAACCCAGATCAGTTGACTGGGGTGAGTATTTGATTGGCTCAAACGTTCCGTCCATCATCCCCTTTTGTATCGCTTTGGTCGCCCTAAGTTGGCGGGGTATGCCCAGACGTGGGTCCCTTGCTCACTTTGCCACTGGATTCAAGCAAGCCTGGCTGATGACGGCTGAAATGCCAGAAACCGGTCCTAGGATGCTTGTTTCCGGTCCAGGGAAGACATGGCTTGGCAGTTCGGGCTGGACTGTTCCCATGAGGCACAGGGTCAGACTGATTTGCATATGGCCATGTCTGAACTGGGGTGGTGGAGTGAGCTAAAGAATGATGATGGATTAAACCCAGATCAGTTGACTGGGGGTGAGTGTTTGATTGGCTCAAACGTTCCGTCCATCATCCCCTTTGTATCGCGGAAGAAAAATTAGGGCATGTTTTAAGTGAGATCTCAAATCCTCTTCTATTTCATTAGAAAATTCTGACATGCAGACTGAAACAATCACTTTCAATACCAGCAGCAGACTTCCAGTTAACTCCCTGGTGAGCAGTAGCTTTACTACAGTGATCTAATGAGCAACTAGAGTGCTAACATTCTGAATTTATGGCAAATGTGAGACACATCTGAATGCCTTCTTGATGGAATCAAAGTAAAAACTGAAAGCATTTCCTACTGAGGAGACTGCAGTAAATGAGGAAATTAGGAAACTTCATAACAAAGAAGTCTTCCAAGATGGCCACCAGTGAAAAAAGAGCCCAAATGTAGCACAAATATTACCCAGATGTAGCCCACATATAGCCCAATGACAAAAGTGTGCAAAACACTTTTTATTTTTAGTTTTTGCAGTTTTATGTAGTGCAGACTGGTCAGGTATTGGAGCGTTGCATCTTAAAACATGACCCCCTACACTACAAAAACACCACTGCACTACCCTAAACCCTAAAACACTACCCCCAGCACGACCCCTACACTACACACGCACCACTGCACTATCCTAAACCCTAAAACACTACCCCCAGCATGACCCCCTACACTACACAAACACCACTGCACTACCCTAAACCCTAAAACACTACCCCCAGCACGACCCCTACACTACCCAAACACCACTGCACTACCCTAAAACATGACCCCTACACTACACAAACACCACTGCACTACCCTAAACCCTAAAACACTACCCCCAGCAAGACCCCCTACACTACACAAGCACCACTGCACTACCCTAACCCTAAAACACTACCCCCAGCACGACCCCCTACACTACACAAACACCACTGCACTACCCTAAACCCTAAAACACTACCCCCAGCACGAACCCCTACACTACCCAAACACCACTGCACTAACCTAAATCCTAAAACACTACCCCCAGCACTACCCCCTACACTACACAAACACCACTGCACTACCCTAAACCCTAAAACACTACCCCCAGCACGACCCCCTGCACTACACAAGCACCACTGCACTACCTTAAACCCTAAAACACTACCCCCAGCACGACCCCTACACTGCCCGAACACCACTGCACTGCCCTAAACCCTGAAACACCAGCCCCTGCACGACCCCCTACACAGCCCGAACACCACTGCACTGCCCTAAACCCTGAAACACCACCCCTAGCACGACCCCCTACACTCCCCGAACACCACTGCACTGCCCTAAACCCTGAAACACCACCCCTTCACGACCCCCTACACTGCCCGAACAACACTGCACTGCCCTAAACCCTGAAACACTACCCCCAGCAAGACCCCCTACACTGCCCGAACACCACTGCACTGCCCTAAACCCTGAAACATCACCCCCAGGAAGACCCCCTACACTGCCCGAACACCACTGCCCTAAACCCTGAAACACCACCCCTAGCACGACCCCCTACACTGCCCGAACACCACTGCACTGCCCTAAACCCTCAAACACTACCCCCAGCAAGACCCCCTACACTGCCCGAACACCACTGCACTGCCCTAAACCCTGAAACACCACCCCCAGCACGACCACCTACACTGCCCGAACACCACTGCTCTGTCCAAAACCCTGAAACACCAGCCCCAGCACGACCCCTACACTGCCCGAACACCACTGCACTGCCCTAAACCTTGAAACACCAGCCCCAGCACGACCCCCTACACTGCCCGAGCACCACTGCACTGCCCTAAACCCTGAAACACCAGCCCCAGCACGACCCCGTACACTGCCCGAACACCACTGCACTGCCCTAAACCCTGAAACACCAGCCCCAGCATGACCGCCTACACTGCCCGAACACCACTGCACTGCCCTAAACCCTGAAACACCAGCCCCAGCACGACCCCCTACACTGCCCGAACACCACTGCACTGCCCTAAACCGTGAAACACCAGCCTCAGCACGACCCCCTACACTGCCCGAACACCACTGCACTGCCCTAAACCCTGAAACACCAGCCCCAGCACGACCCCCTACACTGCCCGAACACCACTGCACTGCCCTAAACCCTGAAACACCACCCCCAGCTCGACCCCCTACACTGCCCGAACACCACTGCACTGCCCTAAACCCTGAAACACCAACCGCAGCACAACCCCGTACACTGCCCGAACACCACTGCACTGCCCTAAATCCTGAAACACCAGCCCCAGCACGACCGCCTACACTGCCCGAAAACCACTGCACTGTTCTAAACCCTGAAACACCAGCCCCAGCACGACCCCTACACTGCCCGAACACCACTGCACTGCCCTAAACCCTCAAACACCAGCCCCAGCACGACCCCCTACACTGCCCGAACACCACTGCACTGCCCTAAACCCTGAAACACCAGCCACAGCAAGACCCCCTACACTGCCCGAACACCACTGCACTAAGCCCTGAAACACCACCCCCAGCAAGACCACCTACACTGGCCGAACACCACTGCACTGCCCTAAACCCTGAAACACCACCCCTGCACGACCCCCTACACTGCCCAAACACCACTGCACTGCCCTAAACCCTGAAACACCACCCCCTGCACGACCCCCTACACTGCCCGAACACCACTGCACTGCCCTAAACCCTGAAACACCACCCCTCAGCACGACACCCTACACTGCCCGAACACCACTGCACTGCCCTAAACCCTGAAACACCAACCCCAGCACGACCCCCTACACTGCCCAAACACCACTGCACTGCCCTAAAGCCTGAAACACCACCCCCTGCACGACTCCCTACACTGCCGGAACACCACTGCACTGCCCTAAACCCTGAAACACCACCCCCAGCACGACCCCCTACACTGCCCGAACACCACTGCACTAAACCCTGAAACACCACCCCCAGCAAGACCACCTACACTGGCCGAACACCACTGCACTGCCCTAAACCCTGAAACACCACCCCCTGCACGACCCTCTACACTGCCCGTACACCACTGCACTGCCCTAAACCCTGAAACACCACCCCTCAGCATGACACCCTACACTGCCCGAACACCACTGCACTGCCCTAAACCCTGAAACACCACCCCCAGCATGACCCCCTACACTGCCCGAACACCACTGCACTGCCCTAAACCCTGAAACACCACCCCTCAGCACGACACCCTACAATGCCCGAACACCACTGCACTGCCCTAAACCCTGAAACACCACCCCCAGCACGACCCCCTACACTGCCCAAACACCACTGCACTGCCCTAAACCCTGAAACACCACCCCCTGCACCACCCCCTACACTGCCCGAACACCACTGCACTGCCCTAAACCCTGAAACACCACCCCCAGCACGACCCCCTACACTGCCCGAACACCACTGCACTGCCCTAAACCCTGAAACATCACCCCCAGCAAGACCCCCTACACTGCCTGAACACCACTGCCCTAAACCCTGAAACACCACCCCCAGCAAGACCCCTACACTGCCGAAACACCACTGCACTGCCCTAAACCCTGAAACACCACCTCCAGCACAACCCCTACACTGCCTGAACACTATTGCTCTGCCCTAAACCCTGAAACACTAGCCCCAGCACGACCCCCTACACTGCCCGAACACCACTGCACTGCCCTAAACCCTGAAACACCACCCCCAGCACGACCCCCTACACTGCCCGAACACCACTGCACTGCCCTAAACCCTGAAACACCAGCCCCAGCAAGACCCCCTACACTGCCCGAACACCACTGCACTTCCCTAAACCCTGAAACACCAGCCCCAGCATGACCCCCTACACTGCCCAAACACCACTGTACTGCCCTAAACCCTGAAACACCAGCCCCAGCACCACCACCTACACTGCCCGAACATCACTGCACTGCCCTAAACCCTGAAACACCAGCCCCAGCACAACCCCCTACACTGCCCGAACACCACTGCACTGCCCTAAACCCTGAAACACCAGCCCCAGCACGACCCCCTACACTGCCCGAACACCACTGTACTGCCCTAAACCCTGAAACACCAGCCCCAGCAGGACCCCCTACACTGCCCAAACACCACTGCACTGCCCTAAACCCTGAAACACCACCCCCTGCACGACCCCCTACACTGTCCGAACACCACTGCACTGCCCTAAACCCTGAAACACCACCCCCTGCACCACCCCCTACACTGCCCGAACACCACTGCACTGCCCTAAACCCTGAAACACCACCCCCTGCACCGCCCCCTACACTGCCCGAACACCACTGCACTGCCCTAAACCCTGAAACACCACCCCCAGCACGACCCCCTTTACTGCTCGAACACCACTGCACTGCCCCAAACCCTGAAACACCACCCCCAGCACGACCCCCTACACTGCCCGAACACCACTGCCCTAAACCCTGAAACACCACCCCTGCACGACCCCCTACACTGCCCGAACACCACAGCACTGCCCTAAACCCTGAAACACCACCCCTGCACGACTCCCTACACTGCCCGAACACCACTGCACTGCCCTAAACCCTGAAATACCACCCCCAGCACGACCCCCTACACTGCCCGAACATCACTGCACTGCCCTAAACCCTAAAACACCACCCCCAGCACGACCCCCTACACTGCCCGAACACCACTGCAGTGCCCTAAAGCCTAGAACACTACCCCCAGCACGACCCCCTACACTACCCGAACACCACTGCACTACCCTAAACCCTAAAATACTCCCCCAGCACGACCCCCTACACTACCCGAACACGACTGCACTGCCCTAAACCCTCAAACACTCCCCCCAGCACGACCCCCTACACTACCCGAACACCACTGCACTGCCCTAAACCCTAAAACACTCCCCCCAGCACGACCCCCTACACTACCCGAACACCACTGCACTGCCCTAAACCCTAAAACACTCCCTCCAGCACGACCCCCTACACTACCCAAACACCACTGCACTGCCCTAAACCCTAAAACACTACCCCCGCATGACCCCCTACACTACCCAAACACCAATGCACTACCCTAATCCCTAAAACACTACCCCCGCACGACCCCCTACACTACCCAAAGACCACTGCACTACCCTAAACCCTAAAACACTACCCCGCACGACTCCCTACACTACCCAAAGACCACTGCACTACCCTAAACCCTAAAACACTACCCCCTACACTACACAAACACCACTGCACTACCCTAAACCCTACAAAACTACCCCCAGCAGTACCCCTACACTACCCAAACACCATTGCACTACCCTAAACCCTAAAACACTACCCCCAGCAGTACCCCCTACACTACCCAAACACCACTGCACTACCCTAAACCCTAAAACACTACCCCCAGCAGTACCCCCTACACTACCCAAACACCATTGCACTACCCTAAACCCTAAAACACTACCCCCAGCAGTACCCCCTACACTACCCAAACACCACTGCACTACCCTAAATCACTACCCCCATCACGACCCCCTACACTACCCAAACACCACTGCACTACCCTAAACCCTAAAACACTACCCCCAGCACGACCCCCTACACTACCCAAACACCACAGCACTACCCTAAACCCTAAAACACTCCCCCCAGCAAGACTCCCTACACTACCCAAACACCACTGCACTACCCTAAACCCTAAATCTACCCCCAGCATGACCCCTACACTACACAAACACCACTGCACTACCCTAAACCCTAAAACACTACCCCCAGCACGACCCTCTTCACTACCTAAACACAACTGCACAATTTGTTACAGGCGTTGCAACGCAGGCCTGTGGTGCTTACTGGAAGTACCTGGTGGGCTAGTTGGGCCCCAGGGACCCTCAGGATTCAAGGTGACGTAATCCCCCAACTTAAAACGCTCCACGGGGCGCGTTTGCACAGTGGTGAAGGGAGGGGCGGGGCCTCAGGTGACATGTGCGCAAACACGCCCTGTGGTGCGTTTTAAGTTGGGGAATTAATTCCCTTTGAATCCTGAGGGACCCTGGAGGCCAACTAGCCCACCAGGTACCTTCAGTAAGCACAACAGAGTTGCGTTGAAGAGAGGTGAAAAAAGGTGCGTGGCCTCGGAACGCCTCTCTGCAACTCAGCTCTGTGGTCCTAACTGTAGGTACCTGGGGGCTAGTTGGGCCCCAGGGACCCTCAGGATTCAAGGGGACTTAATCCCGCAACTTAAAACGCGCCACGGGCGCGTTTGCACACATGTCACCTCAGGCCCCCTCCCTTCACCACTGTGCAAACGCGCCCTGTAGCGCATTTTAAGAGGTAGTTTTAATCCCCCTGCCCTATTATGTACTAGGGACTTGCAGAGGAGGTCATGCTAATCACAGGGGTACCCCAACGCATAGTGTTCCCTAGTGTATGTAGGTGTTTTCACTGTATTCTAAGTGTCTTTTAGCATAGCACTGGCTCTGGTTAGTCAGAGTCAGTTACCACCAGTACCCGTCTGAAAAAGTTGTGGGCACAGGATGATTTTGCAACAAGGCCTCTTTCTGCTCCTCTGTTGGTTCTTTCTACACATCTTTTGCTTCTTTCTGTGCGTTTTTTCTTCTTTCTTCACATGTCCTACCTCTGTAGGCATAGTTAGAAACTAGCATTTAAAAAACCTTTGAAATTCACTTAAAAAATCATAGGTTTCAGGCACGTTATAGTTAGAAATCAGCATTTAAAAACCTTTGAAATTCACTGAAAAAACCATAGGTTTCAGACACGTTATAGTCAGAAATTAGCATTTAAAAAACCTTTGAAATTCACTGAAAAAACCATAGGTTTTAGGGACAGTTATAGTTAGTTGGACATTTCACTCGTACAAAACCATAGAAATTCCCCCGTTATAGTTAGTTCAGCTAACTATAACTCGCGCCCGCAATGCACTGCTGATGACGTCACATATTACATCACTCATGACATGGTCAGTGACATCACTGATGACATCACTGATGACATCTCAAATGACATCACTGATGACATCATCCATGTGATAATTTCATGCATCTTCTCACACCCTAATATAACTTTTGATACACCCACTCTAAATTACAGACTGCCATTCTCAAAACCATAGACACTCCAACACCAAAAACTACATACCCACTCACTGATTCTTAGGTCTACACACACATCCATTCACTCACCCGTACAGTCACTCATACTTACAGTCACTCAGTACAGGACTATCATATGCACTCATACACCTATATAAACACTCACACACCGCCACTCATCCATAGAGGTACTCACACACCTAGTCAGTCATGCAAAAAATTAATCACACACCCATTTACTCACCTATACAGTTATACACACACCAGCTCACTTACTCATACAAATACTAGCACATTCTTACGCTCTTATACAATAACTGATACAAGCACACACGCATCCATACAGCCACTCTCACTATCACATACTCTCACTTATAGCCATTTAAATACTCTAACACACATATATACTGCCTTTTACATATGTAGTTACTCGCACATGTACCACTGAGATATACATTCACTCACTAACACACCCATACACACACTCACCCACCCAAGCAGTCCATCACAGATGCACTCTTGAAATCATGCACCCAGTGAATCACCCACTCACACATCTATGTACAGAGTCACACACACCCCACCCACACAAACACTCAGGCAGCCATACAGATACTCAGAGAACCAATCAATAACCCATATAGACACTCATGTAGCTCTTCGCAAATCCATGCATCCACTTACACACCAACAAACAGACGGATACAGACATTCACACAGTTTAGTCACTAACCCATGCATTCAGTAAGAAACGTTTAATCACTCACTTGTAGAGTCAGTCACTCACGTACTAAATCATCCATTCAGACACTTATACACCCACTCATTCTTCAATACGCCTTTCCCTATATATATTAAACATATTTAAACTTTACAGAAACACACAGTCACTGGATGATGTCATCAGTGATGTCATCAGTGATGTCATTTGAGATGTCATCAGTGATGTCATCAGTGATCTCACTGACCATGTCATGAGTGATGTAATATGTGACGTCATCAGCAGTGCATTGCAGGGGCGCGAGTTATAGTTAGCTGAACTAACTATAACGGGGAATTTCTATGGTTTTGTACGAGTGAAATGTCCAACTAACTATAACTGTCCCTAAAACCTATGGTTTTTTCAGTGAATATATATATATATATATGTATATATGTGTGTGTGTTTGTGTGTGTGTATCTACTTGTATGGCATGGTCTCGCCATAATTTATACATGTATCTTGTGATCCCTCTCCGGTTTTATGTGTATGTTCATAAATCTACTTTTAAAGGATGCACTCAGTGACGCCATAATACTTCCCCTTGTACTATCCAGATGGATTGTTCAACACTGAGAGTGGTGTACTCTCACACACTTCTTGAATTAATGATTTGTGCTGACTCTTCCGCCCTCATGCGCTGCCGCATCGAATGTGCAGTAGGGACTGATGCTTACCCAGAAGCGGTCCTGTATTTTAGAACTTCTCCGGATTGACTCACTTCTTGGATTCATTTGTGAGGAGCAATCAATGTAGGTGGTGCTTTATTCTGGATTAGGCCCCATTATTCAGTGCAGATTCACTCCTGGCCCCCAGGGGCCCTAGCTAGCTGCTCCACTTGATTCCAGCCGGCGGCACCTTGTAGGGATTGATTTCCCATCGGGAGGAGCCTCACTTTGTCGCCTAGTTCTTTGCCCAGTAGGAGTTTTTCCACAGAGATCCTTGACTCATCCTTCTCCAGCCCACTCTTACTCATCAGGAGTTCTTACCTATTGTGCCTTAAGGTAAGATTTTACTCTGATATATATATTCCTTCCACCCCCACCCCTTTTTCCTTTTTTCTCTCCTTGCCTCTCAACTTCGTTCCTTTGCTTGACTGCAGATTTTTTCCCCACAGCTCTGTTTGTTTCACCATCCACCACTTGATCCTAAGTAATTCCTCTCCTACTCGGCAGGAGATATGACCCCCATAAGTTATTTATTTTTAAGTTACTACTTCGCATGACCTAGTCTAGCCAATCTTTTACTTCAATTGATCTCATTTATTTTCTTTGTATCTTCCTTTGCACTCAGACTTATGTGCTCTTACCAATTCCCTTGTCCTGGTAATGACATTTTACTGATGTGAGCAGCCGCGGTCCGTGTAGGTAACAGCAGTAGGGCGGTGGGCCGTTTGGGCGGTGTGCGGGATTTCGAGGGACGATGCAGAGGGAAAATTAATTATTTATTTAATTTTCCCTCTGCATCGTCCCTCGAACTCCCCCCCTCCCCACGCGGCCCCACCGCTGTTACCTGCACGGACCACGGCTGGATGTGAAGGCACCTGTGCACATTTTGAGCACAATATCTCACACGAGTGTTGCTGTTTTAACTTGTTAAATTTGGTGAATAAATTATATTGAGCATAATTGATTTAGGATTGGTCCCTAATTGTATTTTCTAAACTGTACAAATCATGATAAAACAGTATATATTTGTGAATAATGTACCAAGTGTGGAGATCATCTGCATCCATGGATTTGTTTAATTGTGACTTCTCAGAAATAAGTCTACAGTGAACCATTGTTGTGTGTTATATACTATTGCCCCAGGTTCCTGATATAGCATATCAGGCATACCCTTGTTTCCCCTATAGAAGTGAGGGACGGCCCACTCCAGTCATGGTATTACCAGTCACTCTATGAAGCATGGACACCAGATGAATGTCTGCATATAGGCTGGCCTGGCAGGATCAGGATAAGCTACAACAATGGTCCAATCGGAGAGACCAACAGAATAGACAAGACCAAACTAATTTGCTTGTCCTAATTTAATTTGTCTACACCAACCTCCTCCTCCCTGAGGTAGGGGGTGAACAGTTACTATTATCATTAGGAAAGAGAATATACAACAATGGCAATACTTATCACACACACAAAAGTAAATGCATACGTTTTTTATATATATGCAACTTGACTGTGTAATTACATTATTTACATACGGTCACTCCAGATAGAAAGTTAAGAGTGAGAAAGTGCTCAAAAAAAGTGTCTGTGTATTAACTTTGTATAGAGAAAGGAAAGAGGAAGTGGAACTCATATATATAACATAGCCATTGTATAGAAGCCTGTCCGTCACATCTATTAGTACATCATAAATGCAATCTCATTGTGTGGGTGTACTGGCTTCAATCAAAGTTGCCCCTTTTAATCCAATCCAGGCTTTGCGGAATGTCGACGTTTCGACCCGACACACAGGAGAGGGGCTAGTTAGAACCTCAACGTCAGGTCTTTATCAGGACTCAGTAACAGAATAGAAGGGAGCACCTGGGGTATTCAGTCCTCCAGTAAGGTATTTGTAAAATAATACAGAAGACCAGGGTCGGCTGGCTCCTTGCCTTAAAAGGGGAACTTGAACAAGACTCTGGAAAATGCAAGCAGAAGGACCCAATTATACAAAGTGGCCTTGTTAGGGTATTTAATTATGTATATGGCCAATAACTCTTTCAGGTATCGGAAAAAAACTCTGACTGAATTAATCACCCCGGGCTCTACGTCTGGTTAGAAAGAGTTCAAAACGTCAGGAGATGGCAGAATCTTATGCTCTTTTGGCCAGGTAGCATAAAAAATGAACAGTTACTGTATTTGTTTTAAGCATGTCATATAAAAGTTGCATTTTTTGGGGACCAAATACATTAAGCAATCATCGGTTGGGCATGGCTCCTCTTGATTTTAAGGCCTAATATTGGGAATCTCAATTGAGAGTAATAATGGAGTGGTCAAAATATGAAACAAATAAGATCTGGGCTTTTAAGACCATGCAACTGTGGGGTGTCCCCCGTGGAATCTGATTTGGCTACACAAACGGGGCAGGCAATCTAACGATTACATGTCCACCCCTGTGACTACAACCATTTTGTTTGGGATATAGGAGCTGAGAGACATGAGCTGACCACGTTCCCCTCGCCACATACTCTCATTCACTACAATCCCAACTTCACTCATGCTCTGTAGGCAGGAAAGAGGGAGGTTGTTGGGCAATTTCTGACTTATTTCATGGGATGATACAGTCCTTTAACCAGTGTAAACTTGAATTTTGGGCTGAAGGAAATAGAAAGTCTATGAAACACACAACTTCAACACTGGGTAATGCAAACCAAAGTAAAAGAAGCTGCAAACAGAGATAATGCTCTCTTCGAGAATACGATGGCCAGCCTCCTCTCCTCAAAGGGAGTGATCTCTTGTATTTATAAATTACTATTGGCAGCAACCCAGATAGAGCACTGGGCATGCAGGGGGCGGTGGGACAGATACCTGAACACTCAGATTGAACAGAGGCAGTAGGAACTTCTCTGATGGGACATACTGAAAAGCTCCATGAGCCTGCGAAATAGATACACTATAAATTAATATATGATTGTCATTACACTCCGGTGAAGTTACACCATATGCAACCCACAGCCTCAAATTCTTGGTGGAGCAATTGTGGAATTGTGGGAACCTGACTCGACACACAGAGCGAATGCCCTAAAATTGTGCCCGTTTGGGAGACTGCCGCCCGACACCCTTAGGAATATTTTAGGTTTCCCATTTCCAAATGATTCAAAAACTCTATTGCTAGGCATTAGACCAGAGAATGCACATACATATCTAAAGAGGAGCGGTATATTGCATTACAGAGCTTAGGGGCGGCCAAATTGGCCAGTGCACTACTCTGGAAAAAGGTGAACCATCCCACTTTACAACAATGGTATCAGTGACTGTTGAACATTCTCGCCGTGGAAAAACTCATCATGAACTTGGAAAATATTCACCTTCAGTTTGAAGCTCAATGGGGTCCCTTACTTAGCTATCTTTTAGAGGGTGCCCCATGTGTCAAAAGCCCACTATGGTGGAGGGCACTGTGCCAATTCTCCTGAATACAGTAGGAGAGAGAAGTATGGTCCCACAGTGTGGAATAATGGATATGGGGAGATGGTGCTGGGTAGTATTAGGATGGTGGTGGCCTTGGCCAGTCTGACGAGACACAGCTTCCTTGTGCCGAGAGGAAGTTTATGGACACTCGTGAGGGAATTTTAGAAAATGTTGTGAACTTGTTTGAAACTCTACCAAACATCATGCACATATGTTCTTTGAACCCAATTAAAAGGTCAATAAAATGTTCTTTACAAAAAAAAGATGTCCAGTCTGCACAAGTGTCTGTAGTGCAACATGTGTACAATGGGGAATGGCCAGAACAACGCGGACATAGGCACGTGTGCAGGAACAATGCAAGCGCAACCACGCTTGCCTGAACAACGCATCTGCCTTAACGATGCATATGTGTGGTTAAGGCAGACAGTAGTCTAGTGTTCAGGATGGGTGGGGAGGAGAAGAGCAAGTGTCGGAATAGGAAGCTCCGGATGCAGAGAGGTAAGTGGGGCTGGTGGCGGGTTTGGTGGGGAGGAGGGTAGTTTTTTAAGTGGTGGGGGGTCACTTTTAGGACTCAGGGCATGGGGAGGGGTACCTTTGGGAAGGGGGCAGGTTTTTAGGGCTCAGGGCGGGGGAGGAGGTTGGGATAGTTTTAAGTCTAGGGCTGGGTTTGGGGGAGTTTTTAGGAGTGGGGGACAGTTTTAGGGCTCAGGGCGGGGGGATCGGGGTAGTTTGTTTCATTGGGGGCAGGGTTTTTGGCCCCAGGGCAGTGGAAGGGGTTAGGGTAGTTTTATAGACAGCTGCGGGGTAAGTTTTAGAGCTTGGGGGCGGGGTCGTTTATGGTAGGTGGCAGGGTTTTAGGCCTCAGGACTGGGGGAGGGGAAGCAATAGTTTTAAGGGCAGGTCTGGTTTTAGGCCTCAGGTCAGGGAGGGCAAGGTAGGGGGTTAGAAATTTAAGGCTTAGGGCGGGTGGTCAGGGTAGTGGTGAACCTTACCATGCATACCCCCTTACCATTCATACCTTTACAACAAAATTGTGTGATAAAGGCATACGTGTTAAAGGAAAGCTTGGTTAAGATGCATTTGTGGTTTGGGCTACGCAGTACAGGCAAGCGTGGTTTAGGCATGCGTGCCTCTGTCATATAACTGTACAATCATTGGTACCAAGCACATGTGGGAAATGTGCTACAGCATAAAACTAGTAATGCATAATAGCCATTATTTTCAGGAGCAAAAATAACGTTGAAAGTAATGTGAGTTTATCTCCATTGTACCCAGGTCTTTATGATGGAGTTGTATCCTTAAGATATTGAAAATGCTGAAATATGTTGACCCCATGAAAGGATGAGTTGCATTTAACAGGTTATGAATGTGTTAGACAAGCCTTTCTCAAAGAACCTCAAGTATATATCTAAATACAGTTGTAACATTCCCTCACACCCCATTCTGAAGGTGTGCAACCCACCCACCTTGAGAAGCATAGTCTGCCCTACTTTGGGACCACGCACTATATGATAATAGATTTTTTAGAGTAGGATACACATGCACACTGTACCATAAATAAGACATTGTAGGGGCTAGTTACTCTTCAATGACTGACACCCAATACCACACATACACTTGAATGATGATTGACAACAAAGTACATCGGGTAGACGGGTCACCTTCCTGCCTTTTTACTCGAGGGTACCATATATTCTTTAGTTTTAGGATTTGCTTTTCAGTATCCATGTCCCGCTTTGTCTTATCCAATGAGTTTTTGTAGGTCCCTGGCCCTACCTAAAAGAACCCATCAAGGCTGGGCTTTGCTGCGTGACAAGTTCTAAATTGCCACACAACAAAGCAGGAGTCCAGATTCTACTACTTATAATATGAAAACAACCAAGTGAAGTCATTTTACTTTTTACACTCTCTTGTTATGTAGAATGCATTTATTGCTCCCTTACTTTGCACTCTGAAAAAATGTATATTACTGAGCAGGGCATATGAAAAATACTCAACTTATAGCAACCTTTATACAATCATACTCAGTTTTGTTTCCTATTGCTATATCTCAATTCCATAATATCTTCATATTCTGCCAAGGGAAGCCTTCTCACTAAAGCAGCCACTCCCTCATCCTCGCTTAATTTTTGCATTTTACTCAATAGTTCAATTTATCCTCACAGTCACGTCACACCCAATTGTATTTTGGGGAAAGAAATCCTTTGGAATGTGAGGATGCAGGATAAGCATGGAATATACATTTGGCTAACAGTAACATAACATAACAGTGAGGTACATGGTTTTTTTTAACCAATTTTTATTGCATTTGTAGATACAGCGAGCATTTGCAACATATCACAATTCATAAAAGAGAAGGAAGAAGGGTGTGATTGTGACAGCTTAACAGTAGCATGGACAACAGCCCACGCAAGGGCCAGTCCCCTTACACAGATAAACCATGATAGGCCCACCATTTTCCCCGCACTTTCTCGTGTTTTTGAAGACATCAGGAACCTCGTATATGGGTATTTCTTGCTGCGCACACCAGGCCATCCCTGTACGCCAGACTGATAGCGAAGGTGTCGCAGACCGCTTCCACAAGCGCGCTATATCTCGTTTGGCGACCAGGCAAGCCAGGCCCACGAACAGTTGCTCAGCGCGGGGATCCCCGAGTTCGTCCACCAGCCCCAATAAGGCCACTCTAGAGGCTAATTCGATTGGGTGGCCCAGGATCAGTGAGGGACATGTTTTAAGGGTCTGTCCCAGAGGTGACTATACTCGCTAAAGTCACAGCACTGGTCACATAGTCAGTTTCTTATAATCTTAGCAGCTCACACACTATATCGGCCTTTTGCAATCCTTCATACTTGATCTGCCTTAGACTATGACTGCTTTCAACTCATCTACATTTTGCTAGGCACTTAATAAATAAATAGTTACATTTATTGTCTGCTGTCTAGTATTCTCTGTAATTTGGATTCTTGATCTGTCACTGCTCGCCACCAGTGTGATGTTAGTCTTCTAGTGCCTAGAGGTCTCAAGGGCAACTGGGCAATCTTTGTGACAAATATTGGTTGTTTGACCTAGAACAACAGCATCCAGCCACCTCAGCTCCCAGAATTAACTTTGAAGCAGTAGCAACAACCAAAAGGCAAGGCTTACCCTTGGAGGGCGGCCTAGGATAGAACCAGTCACAAGTCCTATGCAAACATTAGAAAAGCTCATAGGTCTCAGCTGTAAACGGTCGTGCTATAGGCTTTGCCAATGCTTGCTTGCACTGGCATTACTTAATGCCAAAATGGCGGCCACTCCATTACGATGCATGTGGTGCACGCGCACATGACGACGCAGTGCAGCCATCTTGGAATGGATTTTCTTTTAAAGAAAAGCCACTCCAAGATGAGTGCCAAATCGTACACATCTGTGCGCATGCTTCGAGACGCACTAGCTGCCATTTTGCCATGTTTTTTATTTATTGTTCCAGAATTTAGAACGGTAACTTAGAAGTGATAAAGGAAGTGTGCAGAGGGATTAAAAAAGGAAGCAAGGGTCCCAATAGCACTTTGCTGCTGCCAGGCCCTTGTAAAACATACAAATGAATATAGGGAACGGAGAAGGAAGGTGATCAACCTACGGTGGGGGGGGGGGTTGAGGGGTTGTACATAAAGAGCACGAGGCCATGGGATGTCTGCTGGAACAAGAAAAGGCATGCACTCTGGAGTGTTAGCACACAAATAAAACAAGCATTAGCAAAACCAATTAGCCCGATTTAATATACGCGATGGACTTGTAATACCTGTCTGCTAGCAGTTTGTTTCTTCCACATCACAGCCAGGCCTAAGAGTTATAACCCACACGTCCTTTTAATGCAGATGCTCCTTCATGCGCCAAGTGTAGCAGATTGGCAATGTGAGTTGACGTCTGTTAAAGCTGCTGCATCATTCCTTTCCAAACCCTTCAGTCTCTCGATGGCTCGTACGTTCATGCATGGACTATCTCAGTCTACTTGGATATTTATAAATCTGCTTGTTCAAGGGGCAGGTGATTGGAAAACTCCATCCAATAACGTATATGACAACTTTGCTTCTGAGAGCAAAATCCCAGAGCATGTCTCTTAACTTACAAAGTTTCCGAGATAAAAGCAAGACATGCACTATTTCATGATAAGAACTTGACTCACCTGCTGCGCCCGAACTACCAACCTCCAATGGTCTCTAGCTTTTCACAGCAACTATGCAGGGCAACATCTCAGTCACATAGATAGCTCCAAATATGTAAGTCCTTCCTGACACAATTTTGACAAACCAAAGACTGTGTTTCAGAAAAGAATAAAAGCCCTCCTGCTGAAATTCAAAGCACCCCGCAGACCAGACCCAACATCTTCATGACATATGTGCCCCAGCTTGCACCGGCGCCACCAAAGAACTAGAATTATAGAAAACTATATTATAGAACAATGTGTAATGTAATTGGCTACTGCTGTGAACACTTATTAAGTAACCTTTGAACCGTTTGAGCTGGAAACAACTTTGTGAAATCTGCAAATTATGTGGCAGAGGAGGATTATGTATCAAAAGTGGCAAATCCATAAGTATGCAGCAAGCACTGCATAACTCCAGTGGCCCTACGTATAGAACCTGCATAGTCAGGACCTTTCATATGTCACCAGGGGAATTAAAGCCCCACCAGGGAGCGGGAGACTTACCGCTCAGAATGCATTTCCTGATGCACAATGCCAGCTGTGCCCACTCTGTGTCTGAATACAGGTGTGTGTTTTTTAACAAACTTCATTATTTATCACACATCACATTCAGTAATGAACCGACGTCTTATCAAAACATCATGGCTACATATTTCGGGTATAAGGTTCATTGAGGTGTGGGGTGATTCTTCCACTGCTTTGCTGAAGAGGGTAATTTGCGGCTGCCCGCGGCCCCCGCAGGGGGCCCCCTAAACGGGCGGCCCCTTTAGTGCCATTTGGGCACTTCCCCACCCCCACTAAGAACGCGGGGCTCGAGGAGGAGCCCCCTTCCAGACGCGTCACTTCCGGGTCGCAGAGGAGGTGGGGAGGTATTTATGCCTCCCCTGGCCATCTTGGCGTCCTCTTTGCGCCGGATACGCCGTCTCCCACCCTACCGCTTACCCGGCGTGGGGTTGGCAGGCGAAGTACATAGAACGTTGTAATGTTTTTCTTTTGTCGTTGCAGGCGGAGTTACAGGGCGATCTGGAAGCAGATGGGTACAGAAGGGTACCTCTGTGTGGGCACAATAGGGGTGCCAGAGCCAAATCCCAGGAGCCTCATGGGAGGGTCCTGGAACAATTACGTCGGCGCCCCGTTAGTCCTTCGGGCGGTTGTGGGCCTGAACAACCGGGGGCTTGCAAGTAATAAGGGACCAATGTGTCACGTGATCCAGTAAGGGGATCACCCCCATAAGGGTAGCGCTGATTGGATTCTCCACAGTGCTTGGCTCATCAGGCGGGCAGGGCAGCATAGAGTGGTACAGCTGCCTGCCCTTGGATCGCCCGTAAGATAACCCACCATATTTGCATACTTTTGTATGGAATAAACCTGCAGCAATATTTTCCCAAACAAAAGTTGTGTTGTGTATTTATTTATGCATGCATACTCTGTTGTGGTGTGGGTGGGGTGTGTTGCCAATAATGGGACTATGACATTTCCCTTCCCCTCAGCCCCACTTCCCGCAATCCCAACCCCCACTCTCCAGGGACAACCTCGTCTTTGCCTCTCTTCATAAGTATTTTATACGTGGCAATCTACGTCTTGCTCTCCCACTATCCAGGTGTGTTTGTCTTACCGCGCTCAGAAGCAACCTAATGCGGAAGAATCATTTTCCTGCCCAGAAACAAATCTTTCCATCCTTTCAAGTGAGGGCTGGACTATTGCGCATTAAAAACGAGGGACTGAAAACTGATCACAGTCGATCTAAAACACTGAAATGCTTACAAGAGTGCAATCAGTTCCTGGGACCCGGGTTATGAGCAGGGCCGGACTGGGAACCAAAACCGGCCCTGACCAGGGCCGGACTGGTGATTCCGGGCACCGGGCAATCCCCCGGTAGGCCGGATGGTGTGGGGGCCGTTTTTTTCAGAGGGGGCCGGTTTTGCTGGGGCCGTGACTGGCTCCGTGAGTCAGAGTCAGACTGTGGTAGTCTGTCTGACCTAGACTGGGGGGAAAAAGCACAACTGCACTGGCATGTGGCATTTATCTGATCATGGCATTGATTTATAGCAGATAGTTGTGCAGGCAGGCAGGTGATGGTGACGGTGCGAAGCGCGCAGATGTCTCCGCGTCTGCGCAGTCTTAGTCTTCACCCTTAGGGTGGGGCTGCAATTGTTTGTCATGCGCATTGACTTGAGGGCGACTCCGAGGCTCGCGCAATTAAAAGTTCGCATTTGGCTTGCCCTGTCTTCAGTTCTGCTCCCAGTCTCCTCTCTGCAGCCCGCAGGTGAGTGTATGTCATTGTGTGTGTCGTCCGTCCACTTGGGGTGGCATTAGGAAATGGGCATCATGATTCATGGGCACAGGTGGGCGGGCGGCCGGGCCGGGATTAAAAGCAAATTATAGGCCCGGCCCGGTTCTGCGCAGAGTGGATTGCTCCTCCAGTTTGTGAGAGCGTCCTCAGCGGAGCGAGGTGGCTTGCGCACCGCGCGGGCCGTGGATGATAAATCAAAAATTGTAATCATGATGATTGTCACTGTGGCCGTGACAATCATCATGATTAAAATCTTTGATTTATTGCAGCCACGTGACCGCGAGCCTGGGTGCGAGCAGCAGCGCAACTACAGGGGGCTTCCGGGGCCGGCCGGGCCGAGTAGAAGCCTAGAAGGCAATTTGTAAATTAATACAGTAACAGGCCCTGGCCCCGGGCCCGGTTCTGCGCTGTGCAGCAGTGGAGAGACGACCGTGAGGATGATTGCCAGTCTGCAGGCCAGTTTGTGATTGTGAGCAGGCCTTATTGTGAGTGAGAGGAGCGAGGTGGCCTGACGGGGCCCTCCATGTGCAGGGGGGCCCCCTGAAGTTTTGTTACACTGTGTCCACTGGGGCACCCCCCCCGATCATCCCCTCCCTAGGGCGTGGCCACAGTCACCCTCGGATGGAGTCCCTGGCTGGGCTGCGCACACGCACTATTAAATTACTGGGCAGGCAGTGGCACTTTCACTTTCGGCACCATGCCGCCCACAACAACAACTCGTGACCCGACCAGGGTCCACTGTCCACTCCAGGCCCGATCGATGACCGTCACGTCACCACTCATCCACTCCCTAGGGCGCGGCCTGCGATGTTGAGCTATAGTGAAACTTGCGGGTTGGCGGGGGCGGGGCCGGGGCCCCAAATAATGATTACTCCGTTTTTTGCATCTGCACATACCAGGCATCAGATTGTTGTCCTGTACTCGCATATTTAATGCAGCATAACGATGCAATTGATGTGCACCTCAGGAACCTGTGGTTCACATCAATTGCATCGTTATGCCGCATTAAATATGCGAGTGTGACCGGCTATGCTCATCATCATCTGGGGATTCATCTGCTTTCTGCTGGTAAGTGCAATTACCAGACAATCAGCATTATTGTTAGTAAGGCTTTAACGGGCAAAAGTAAAGCTTTGTTGCAAGGTAAAGTCCAGTCATTAACCTAATATTGCACCAACCATGCCATTAACAGAGGTACAGCCTCATCTCTTGTGAGGGTTTTTGAGGATTACGGCTTTGACTCACACAACAGTGGTGCAGACTAGAGCCAAAGTAATGATAAAGAGGATGCAATTGTTTCAAAGACGATTAAGCAATAGTAAGAGGGGCCCATATCTTTGTTTGAATTAGGGTCCCCTAAAACATTGCTGGGCCATTGTCACCAATGCAATGTATGTTGCTATGCCCACCTCATCATACCCTCCACCTTCCTTCCCTTGCCCCTGTGCCTCAGGTACCAACTTCTTTCGGGAGGACTGACTGGTGCAGCCGCACCTGATGCTGACCTGGGGGGCGCAGTGTAAAGAAATAACTTATGGGTTTAATAGCACCTGCTGCAAAGTACCTTGTGTGTCCAGCAGTTTTCAGGCAACAATAAAAATGGCAAGTTAACTCTGGTGGTTAATGATCCTGCTGGAGAGAGATCAGAGTTTGGGCTAGTGACAGTTTTGACTCATCATAAAGTAGCATAAAGGGTTAATATGTCTGCTGCAAAGAACATGTACCGTTGCAAATCACATAACTGTATTTTATGTGCATAGCTCAGTGGGTTACTGCTTTTGCCACGGAGATGTTTTTGTAACCAGCAGTTCCTAAATTACAATCCTAATATAGCGCAATGACCAATAAACTGTCATCAAAGAGCTGCAGGCAAACTGCATGCTATAGGTTAGAACATTATTTTTTCCCCAGTTTTTCATTATCCAAATGCTGCTAAAAAGGTTTGTTTGGGTAGAAATATATTCTTAATAGTAAAGCCAACCCCAACCACTGAGGTACATTTTAAATCCTGAGTTTGTGCTTCTCCAGAACACACATTCTTAAAATGTACTGCCTACCAGTATGGATGATATGTGATTCCTACACTCTGCAATTCACATTGTCTTATGTATTATTTTCTATAGACTGATTTACACGCGTATAATTCATTGTCTCCATATATAATGTGTGTGTTGTAAAGTGTTCACACAACCTACACTGCTATGAGTAGCGCTATAAAACAAATTAAATGCATGTGAGAGTGGCTATGCAGAGAAGAAGGGCACTGTTGGAGGGTGTTGGCGAGGGATTCCACGGAGAAGGAGATGATGGGGTGTGCCAAAAAAGACTGTTGCCCCTGGCGCCACCAGCGCTAAAGCCGGCTCTGCCTTCTTCATGTCAGAGTTTACTATTTGTGCTCCTTTTCAAAGGGATTAAAGACTGGGCCCCTGGAATTCAAACGCTTGACCCACTCAGGTGCTTATTTACAAGCCCCTTGCGTAGCCAGTGGGTCACTTTTAATATGGGAAAAAGTGTCATATCTGCAGCGCAAGGGGCTTGTAAATAAGCCCCTTAGTTCCTTGCAGCGAGAAGAACAAGGCCATGTTTCAGCACGCACCTGTGTATGTGGTGTTTGTATAGCACAAACCGAGTAGCGCAGCCCTGTACAAGGCCAAGGTCACAGGTCACAGGTAAATCCATGGAGTGCTTGGAGGGGTAGCTGGGCTCTGAGAGCGGAAGTGGACTGTCACTGCATCCTTATACTGTGTACTTTACAGAGGCATGTGATCAACAGACTGAGGCAACTTTAGTTCCTCCAGGGAGCGACACAAAAATGATCAGGGCAACCATGCAAACTACAGAGATACACTATGTATTGAAAAATGCATTGTTTTGGCCTTTCTGTCTCCAAAATTTTCTTGGGGGGAGAACCCCCCAAACTCCCCCTAGTAGTGGTTGCTCACTGCGCTTGCTCGCTACACACCATATGGGGGCTGGTCTCACTTTTACTTTGTTCTCTCTGAATCACTACTCGTGTCTATTTTTGGTGCTGTCTGTAAGAATGTCTATGGGTACACATATGACTGGGTGGGTAACCTGGTGCTCTTTAAGGTCATCATCTACTATTTACTGTGCTTTGAAAGTTGATACAATTAAATATGTAATGAAAAATGTGCTGTAATGCACCATTTTGGTCTGTCTGTTTCCAAAATTTTCTTGGGGGGAGAACCCCCCCAAATCCCCCTAGTAGTGGTCGGGCTCGCTCGATGCGCTCGCGACGCGCCGGACGGGGGCTGGTCTGGCAAGATTTGCCAGGGCTGCTTTCAGTTCCCAGTCCGGCCCTGGCCCTGACAAAGTGCTCGGCCGGCCCCCCGGGGTTGGGGGTGCGGCCGAGCTCTTTGCCACGGCCGGTTTTCGGCCGATTTTGTTACAGGGCCGATTTTGCAGCTATGCTGCAAAACGGCCCTATAACAAAACGGCCCCCAGGGGCCCAAAACCGGCCCCCACCCGTGCGGCGCACCGGGGGATTGCCCGGTGCCCGCTACGGCCAGTCCGGCCCTGGTTATGAGTCTTTTTAAGGGCATCTGTCAGTAAATACACAACACAATTTCCAAGACAGCATTTTCAGCATGTGTTCATAACGACCTCGAGAACACATCCACAGAATGTGTATAACATGTGTACAAACAAACCCGAAGCATTGTTTGAGATTCAAATGCTAGCCGCCTACACCCCAAGAACAAAGGGGATGGGGGTACGCTTCCCAATCTCATGCAATGAATGCGTGGCATAGCGCAAAACGATGGGGCCCCACTTGCTCCCTGCCGAATGTGATGAGGAGCCCCTAACTTTTCCATACCTCACTAATATTCTTTGGCCCTGGGCTGAATGGGGTCCCCCTGCCCCCGCCCCCCAGGGGCTGCAGAGGCCTGTGGTCCGCCCACGCAATGATGGTGTGTATCCATACACATGTTATCCAATGCTGCCACCTGTACTAGCTGAATGAGTGCTGAAATTCGTAATGACCACTTTCTGAATACGTTACAGTGGTTGCCCATGTATGAGCTCAACCAGGGTCATTCTTCATGCCACAGCCATGCCAATGAGGACGGGCAAGAGATTCACTCGTTGCCACTTCTGGTATATGAGCTGCAGCGCATAGGTGGGAAAGCACAATAGAATGTGGATCTGGAGAGGAAAGATTTCTAAGGCCCTCATTACGAATTTGTTGGAATAGGATGGGGTATTTACCACATGTGGTAAATATCTCCTATTATGAATTTGTAAAACATGGGGGCATAACAGGCAGAATCATTTTTTTTTCACAGTCTATGCTACATATTTTGCCTTTTTCCCCCAAACTTTTCTTCTGATAAACTTCGTCAGGTTTGGCATACAGGAATTTATCAGTTGAAAACCGTGAGTGTGTGATAATTATCACACACCTCATTATTGTGATCTCTATGCAAACAAGTGTTCAGTTTTTAGCCCTTAGTTTTTAGGACCGGAATTTAGCCCATAGCTCGTAATGAGGGCCCTAGTGTGCGGCTTAGCGCTATCCTGCTGCATTTGATATGGTCAATCACTGAATTCTCTGGGCCGCTTGGCAGTGGATCGAGTTGGTGGCTTTGCTCCTTCCTAGTTTATTTCTTTTCTTAAAGGATGTTGTAAAACACTTGTTTTCCACCTTTCCATCCACATCCTCCCCATTTAAATGTAGAGTTCCACAGAGATCATCTTTGTCACCTACTCTTTTTGATATCTGTATGAGGCAACTTATTAACAAACTTTAGACCCTTAGGCTTGGACTGTATGTAATGTGCTGATGTAACTCAGCTCCTCTTTAAATTGAGATATTTTCAGGAAGAAATTCTGCACAGTCTTCAATTTTGTTTGTTTGGCTATCCAAGCAGTAGTATATTAAAATTAAATGCTAACAAGACAGAAGTGTTCATTTGTGGCCCAGACCATCTATGGAATACCAACTTCTGGCCTCCGCAGTTCGGTGCTCCCCTTTGCCCAGCCAACTTGGTTAAAAATTTGTGTTTATGGTACTTTTGACTCCAAAGAAGATGGCGGCTGGCTGACGGAGCTCTGTGGCAGTTTCCAAGGGACGTTTCTTTCCTCCAAGACATACCACTCCTGCTCCTCCCACAATATGTTTTCCTGCTGTCGGAACCTGCCCTGCACCTGACCACCTTATTTATGCTGCACTGGCAGCGGTCAATACTGCTCTTTACTTCAGAACAGGCGGCACGTTTCCCTGACTGGAATTGCATCCGCCATTTTGTTCTTCGACCTCATTGTGGTTTTAAAGCTCTCTGCAGCTTTTTACGCTCCATTCATTGGGCACTTCTACTATTTATACATTTGGAAGCAATTTGGGAAACAGCACTCTTCTGTGAAATATGCTTCTCCAAGCGGCGCTGTTTTCCTTAATCTCCTCTCCTCAGAGTTTCCCTCTATTAAAAGAATAGTATGGGCATCTGACTCTGCAACACAACGGTTCCTGCTTTGATACCCTCGCTGGTTAGTATTCCAAGATGCTTCTAATTGTCTGCTGGTCTTTTTAATCTACAAATGGCAACTTGAAACATTACATTTGTGATAGTACTGGAACAGTTTTTTCACCTGTGGATTTTTCACTGCTGATTTCCTGTAGTTTTTCTACTTGAAGCATTCTTAGTGCCAATACTTTCTTACTCCATAATAGCGTATTGCTACTCTACCATTTTTGTTTATGAGGAGCACTAGATCTGTTAGAGGAAACACTAAATTCAACACTGCACATTAAGTCTCCTGTTTTGTTGGATTCTAATCCATTTTCTGTACTGCAGACAGTCATGGAGGAATCAGAGCATAATACTTCAACTTCCGCTTCAGGGGTGATAGCGTCAAGTGTTCCTCTTCCAACAACCAAACTTTCATCAAAACTGTTTGCTAACTCCACACCTTTGTCAAATAAGCGGGTTAAGAAAGATACCCCTTTGCCTGCTAAATTTTCCCCACCGATATCTCTGGAGTTACTCTTGGAGGAGATACCAGCCCTTAAACCCTTTGAGGAGGAAACAAATAAACGTCTCCAAAGCCTGGATGGCAAATGGTCTGCCATTGATAATAAAGTAACTCAAATGGAGCAACAGGTGGAATCTCTTCAGACAACTACTCATCAATTTCTTCCTATGCAAATGGAAATTTCTCATCTTAAAAAACAGGTTGAAGACCTCAAAAATCGCTATAGGCGAAACAACCTCCACATTTATGGCCTAACCAAAGGACTTGAGGTGTCTAACCCCATCTCTTTTTTCCAATCTTTTCTCCCGAAGATTCTAGACTTACCCGAAATGCCACAACTGAATATACAAAGAGCACACAGACTAGGTCATAGTCCGCGTACTGCATCTTCTTCTCAAAAACCAAGAGGAGTCATATTGTATTTTTTGGAATATACTGACTTATTTTACAGGCAGCTAAACTAAAACGACACATCTCATGGCAGGGATCTCTAATGTTCTTCTCTCAGGACTACGCTAAATCCACAGCAGAAAAAAGGAAAAGATTTCTGGACATGCGACTGTCACTGCGTAATCTCAATGCCAGATTTAGGTTGTTTCATCCTTGTCTCTTCAAAGTGACCAACAAAAATAAGACTACCACATATGAAGACCCTGTTTTGTTGCAATGCTTTTTAGACAACTGCAAAGAAGAAGCTATGGGAGTTGTATGACTCTCTGCTACTTAAATAGACTCTCTATTATTTAAATATACTTTTTTTAATGCTAAATACAGTTGGGATGCTCAAGTTAAAGTTGTTTATTGCATGTTTTGCATAACATGTGTCTTTTCTTTTCTATGTTTTTTGTTAGGTGCTGTTTCTTCCACTTTTTAGACCCTTATATAGATCAAACTTCCAAAGCAACTCTCGTTCCCTCTTCAATGCACCAACAATTCAGTACACTTATTGACCAAAGATCTCTTGTTGATTCTTGGAGATTATGTAACCCGCAGTTACGAGAGTATACATTTTTCTCTTCTACTCATCAATTCTCAATCCCACATAGATTACCTGTTTGTTTCAAAATCATTAACAAAACACATTATTCATGCAGACATTGGCTCTATACTAATTTCTGACCATGCCCCGGTAATTTTAGCTTTTGAATTTGCTTCCTATTTCTACTGGTAATGGACGATGGCATTTCAATACCTCCTTGTTAATTGATCCTGTCTTTACTTCTACATTTGAGTCCTTTATTCTTGAATTTTTTAACCCTTAATTCAATCTCTGAACTTCCTTTTCATGTCATGTGGGAAGCATTTAAAGCATCAACTAGAGATTTTATTATATCTTATGTCTCCAAGAAGAAGAAAATTAAACTCTCAAAAAGCGCTTCACATCCTCAAACGCATCAGGTTTTTAGAAACTCTATAATACTGCTAATTCTATGACCGATCTTAATAATTTCATTATAGAAAATTTTTAATATAATAAACTTTGTAAAGAGAATGCTAATTCCTATCTTCTTAGAGGCAGCGCTCGTTATTATGGTGGCCAAAATAAAGCGGGAAAACTCCTAGCTACATATTTTAAAATTAAAAAGAACGTACCAAATTGAATCAATTTTAAGATCAGATTCTTCATCTATTGTTAAAGAGAAGAGATTCTGATTAATTTAAAACGTACTATACCCCCCTTTATACCCCTGCATCCACCCCAGACCCAACTGCCATAGAGCATTATCTTTTCTCTATCCACAAAACTTTCCCAACTAATATAGACTGTATCTCATTGGAGAACGATCTCTCTCTGAAAGATATCTCTCAAGCACTGAAATTAATTAATTTAGGTTATAGGAGGGGCGAGCTGCTGGGGTTCATGCACAACCAGACAGGACCCTAGTTAATTTTTCAAGACAACAACCTGTCTGGTGGTTGCACCCCAAAATTACACCAGAATATGGGAAGTAATTATAAGAAAGACAGGTTATGCCGAGTGTATATGTTTAAATTCTTGGAATAAAGTACCCAATATCTAGATATGCTATAGGTTTTTCTTAGTTCTATATTTATTTCAGGTCAAATGAAAGGAACAAAAACAGCTGACACATGTTTCACCAATATGGCTGGCACCCCAAGGGCTTTTCCAAGGTAAAAGATACTAAGTAATATATCCAATGGTCGTCCTGTAAGTATTTGAGCGGATTAGCAAAGAGTCCTTGTGGTCCGATGGTGATAACATTTATTCCAAGAAGTTAAAATGCATCTTCTATTTACAAATTTTTTTCATCTGAGGCATCCAGTAGAACTTTTCAAGAAGCACATGCTTGGAGAAAAAGCTTTTGATCGCATGAATTGGTCATTTATATTTCATACACTTTCTTGGTTTGGTTTTGGTCCCAAAATTATTTTTTATATTTCCCTATTATACACTGCCCCAACAGCTTTTATTTTTGCCAATGGTCTTATCTCCTTTCTCCTTTCTTTAAAGAGAGGTGTTAGACAAGGATATCCTCTATCCCTACTTCTTTTTATTCTTGCGTTGGAACCTTTTCTTGCAAAAATTAGACAGAATTCTAATTCTAATAAAGTGCACAGGGAACCCTTTCAAGTACATGGGCTGTACAGTCATGAATACGAGTTCCCCAGCTACATGATGGCTTTATTGTACCCCCAGATGTTTGTTACGAAACATCTTGGGTCATATGTACGAACACATTTTCCCATAGACACAGAATGGGTAAAACCCTTCGATACATCTGGCCCCTTGTCTTAATAAACCCACACTAATACCAGTGTTAGATTTATTAATAAATGCACCCAGAGGTCACCTTAGAGGTGTCCCCTGAAAACCTACTGACTACTAGTGTGTAGACTGACTGGTCTCGATCAGCTAGCCTCCACATATGAGTTTCTGACCCCCTGAGATGAGAGCCTTTGCTCTCAAAGGTCAGGAACAAAGCCTGCTCTGGGCGGAGGTGTTTACACTTCCTCCACGCAGCATCTTCATTCCAGGGCAGGTAGCTTTAAATGCTCTGCTGCCTTTGTTATGCGACCGAGGCCTCTTCAGATAGTGAAGATGCTCACCCCCTGTCCAGAACTCTCTTTTGGCGGCAAGACAGGTGGGAAAATTAGTAAGATTAGGATGTGTCCAACGTTAAGCCAGCACCACCCTTAAGGTGGACTAGCTGATGTGGATACCATCATTTCAGATTTCTCCATCTTGTTTTGGATGGAACTAGCATTCTTAGGTCAGGGTTATGCCCACTTCCCACAGGAAGTGGTCATATAGAGGGTGTAGACACCCTAAAGGTAGGCAGCCCAGTGGCTACTACCTGTCACTCCCCCTAAAGCCCCTAAATTGAGTATTTAGGTGGCAGTCCTGAACCCAAGAACTCAGATTCGATGGATCAAGAGAGGAAGGACAACGAAGACTGCCTGACGAGAACTGCAGAAGCACTGCAAACGTTTGGCCTAAAACCCTGCCTGCCCGCAACTCTCTCGACAATTGCGACAGAGTTACTCGTCCTGCAAGCTGGGGAGCTACCAAAGTCTGGGGTAGCCTGCCAGCACTTCGGAAATCACCTACTGTCTCCTTGGAGTACAGGAGCTACTCCCCTGCAATCTGCAGGCACCGACAAGCAGACTCCGGTCCACTGCCTTGCAGCTCACTGGCCCGACCGACGCGGCAGACGACCAGAGAGAGGTGTCCACGCTTTGGAGGGTCAGATCGGTCTCACCACCTAGTGTGAATACACCAGGATCACCCAGAGCTGTGCAGCACCAATACCCGGGGTACCGGACGCCCTGCACCAAAGAGCAACAGCGAGAGTTCAATCTGGATTCTCACTGCACCACAACTGAGCAGCCATTGAGGGATAACATCATCACTGAGACCCACTTCGTGAGTGGCCCAGCTGTCCTAATATTGCCCCTGACAGCTGATGGTCCCTAACCACGAGGATCAACTTTGCGCACCAGGCCAACCTGACTTAACCACTCTGCACCCGAGCCGCCCAGCCTGGGTACAAAGAACCGGCTGAGCCCTCATGCTCCAAGACCCCTTGCTACCCAAGCCTCCGTTTGGGAGCTCTCAGACTTGTCCCCAAGTCCCCGTGTGCAGCCTTTTTTCAGATGGCCCCCCTTCTCAGTAGCATGCACAGTTATCAACCTCCCCAGCACCCTGCTCCCGGCTAAACCTGGACAGTTCCCGAAGAACTGCTGGTAGTACTTTGGACCTTGGCCCACTACAACTTAAAACTCAGAAAGTAAACCGCTGAAACCGACTGTACCTACCGTTATGCATGTATGACTTTTACTTCCATAGGATTGCATTGTGCATAAAGGTGCACGACTTTGAAAGATTTACTTACCTGTAAAAATTGCTAACAAACACAGTACTTATTTTGAACAAAGTTCCTGGTTTTACAAAATCTATAAAAAGAAGTGTTATTTTCCTAATTTGGTCTTGGATTTATTCTTTGAGTGTGTGTCTCATTTATTGCCTCTGTGAGTACAACAAATGCTTAGCACTACCCTCTGATAAGCCTAACTGCCCGCCCACATTACCACAAAAGAGAGCGTTAGTATTATCTACTTTAGCCTCTGTAAACCAATTGGGGACCCACTGGACTCACTACACAGTGTACTTCTTTTTAGTGCACTATTTGGAGAGCCAGCTTCCTGCAAGTAGGATGCACTGGAGTTGTGGTGCAGAGGTCTCTGTCAGCATGGTGGACGCAGTTGTGTTTGCGGTGTCTCTAGCGTTGTTGATTGCTTCAGTGTTGCAGGTGAAGTGGCAGTGCTGGTAGGAGAAAGGTCCTCTGGTGTTGTGTGCGGATGTGAGGCAGCAGTTGTTTTTGTTGATGCGCCTGGAATCCAGGGCTTGGAGGTCTGTGGCGGTGTAGCTTTGGTTGATGGGAAATACAGGGTTTGTGGTGCTGGACGCGGTGCAGGCGCAGTCGGGCTTGCCTTTGATTCTCCATCGCTGCACGGCTGCGCTGTGGCCTCCATTAAGTAGGTCCTGGGAGGAGGGAGGGGTGCTATGAGGTGGGAAGTGGGAGGGAGAATCGGGTGACAAAAAGTGGCGGGAAAAAGAGCCAGTGGGGAGAGCGATGCAGGGCAGAGGCAGGGGGACTGGAAAAAATAAAGGCAAAACAAGTAGGAATGAAGGCAGAATAAGTTCAAACAAGAGGGAATAAATGCAGAATAAGGCAAACAGAATAAAGGCAAAACAAGAAGAAATAAGACAGAATAAGACCAAGTATGAAGAAGTAAAGACAGCAGAAGGTAAAAAGCAAGCAGGAGTAACAGCAGAACGACAGAATAAAGGCAACCACGGGGCAGTCAGGAGTGAAGCGGCAGGAGTGGAGCACAGCAGGGGAGGTGGCACAAGGACCTGCTTAATAGCGTCACACTGCAGGTCCTAGGAGGGGCGCTAGGAGGCGGGAGGGAGGATTTAGCATCATAAAATAGTGGGGGAAAGTGGCAGCGGGGCACTGGCGTAACGAAAGTTGAGGGGGCTTCCCTGCAAGGTGCGTGGAGGGGCCCCCTCTGGGCTCAATCAGGAGGTCTCCGGCCAGAGTGTTGTGCTGGGGGGGCCCCCTGGAGCTTGGGGGCCCCCCCGCACCGTGGGGCCTGTGTAACGCCCCTGCAGCGGGGAGAGCGGCGCAGGACAAATTCAGGTGGAACTGGAAAGGATAAAGACAAAACAAGTAGGAATGAAGGCAGAATACGGACAAACACGAGGGAATAGCGGCAGAATAAGCAAAAATTAATATAGTCAAAACAAGAAGGAATAAGGCAGAATAAGGCCAAACACGAAGGCGTAAAGGCAGAATAAGGCAAAAAGCAAGAAGGAATAACAGCAGAATAAAGACAACCACGGGGCATTAAGGAGCGAGGCAGCAGGAGCAGAGAGCAGCAGGCGAGCTGGCACGACAACCTGCTCTAAAGTTATATGACCATTGTTTTAGATAAATTTGTTTCTTTCATGTTTAAATATATTTAATATTTTAGCTGATGTATTGGTTTGGGTGCCTGCAATGTGTCAAATAATTTGACAATTACTACTTTCATGGAGTTTATTTTTAAGGTGTATGTCTTTGGTCTAAGACTGTTATTCCCTTTCTCCACAGGTTTACATGTGATTCCCTTGTAGTACCTCTGAGTTGCCTTGTGTGGAGAGTGGCTTGACTGGAGTAGATCTGACCTCATATGGGCTTTAGTACTACAGGAGTAGGTGTTGTGTAACTTTTATTAATTGCTCCTGACTTACTGTTTTGTGGATGTATTTTTGTATTTGCATGGTCCTCCCTGTGCTACACCTTAATATTCTCATTCCTCTTTCCACTTTATATTTTTTGCTTTATTTATTAGAGTTTTATATAGCGCAAACATGACCCAAGAGGTTATCAGAGTGCTTTACAAATTAACAAGTGAGCGATAAAGGTAAGCCAGGCACTAATAAACAGTAAAAACAATCACAATAAAAGTACAGGTGGTAGTAGTGCCCAGGCGGGGGTGAGGAACTACAATAAGTCCAGCCTAACGCTATATAAGTGATAGGGGTAAGATAGGCAGGTAAGGCATGTAATAATAAATAATAAAATCAGTCTCAAAGATAGTACCGGAAGTAGCAGTACCCAGGCGGGGTGAAGAAATCCCTCTAGTCCAAACAAGAGATTATCAGAACAGGCCAAAGTGTCAAGAGATAGATTACCAGTGCAGACAGTGTGCATTATCAGTGTCGGGGAGTCAAGATCATGGGAGCTAGAGCAAGAATTTGTTAATCAATAGCATTTTTACTTGTTTTTGA
The DNA here is from genome assembly GCA_963921515.1 of Calotriton arnoldi. Taxonomy (NCBI): domain Eukaryota; kingdom Metazoa; phylum Chordata; class Amphibia; order Caudata; family Salamandridae; genus Calotriton; species Calotriton arnoldi. The sequence goes on from CAWUFW010006290.1 coordinate 81,041, forward strand.
AAGATGCAGGTGAAGGGTTGACTCTGATTGCAGATGGTAGGGAATTCCAGATTCTCGGGCCAATGCCAGAAAAGGCTCGATTGTAGGTTTTCTTCTTGAATTTCTGTGGTTTCAACAGTAACGAAAAGGTTCTTCTTGAGGTTCTAGTGCCACCAGACAGCTCAGGTTTTTGTGTAATGTACCTAGGAGTGTTGGAGTAAATAGCTGTGTGTGTCATGCAGGCAATTTTTAGATGAATGCTTGTCTCGTAGGGAAGCCAGTTTAGAGATTTCAGCTCAGGTGTGATGTGGTTATTGCGTTTAGATCCCGTGACGAGCCTTGCAGCTGAGTTAAGGGAGGTCAAGCTTTTCTCAGAGGCAATGTGTAAATGATTTGTTCATAACACACAGTAACACAGTGAAAACACTACAAATGCCACATTAGTTTAGAATAATAAAGTATCTTTATCTAAACCAAACAAGACCAAAATGACAAAAATCAAACATACACAATTCAAAATATGACTTTTAAATGAGTTCAAGCAATTCTGTCCATATAACTTTATGGATACGGTGATTTTACACAAAGTACCCCAGATGTGTCAAAATCCCCAAGGCAAAACAGCCACAGAGGACGGAAGCGTCAGAAAACACAGCGATGCGTCGGTTCCTGAATCCATGGGGAGGCGATGCGTCAGTTCTGCTGCACGCAGGAGAAGTGCTGCATCGAATCCGGACTTTAGGGAGAAGCGATGCGTCAAAATCCACAACGGTTCTGGTCTGCTGGTGTTGGGTCAGAAAAACTTGGCACACAGGTGCGATGCGTGGAAATCCGGACGGGCTGGAGTTCGATGCAGTGGCGGCAAACAGACGCTGCGTTGATTTCTTCAGCGCGGTCCCACAATGTGTTGATTCTTTCAGCTGCACAGCAGCGCCTGTGTCGGAGTCAGTGTGGGGGTCTTGGACTTTGGAGACAGGGGGGCTGAACTCAGGTTGTGGCAGCTTCTTTGGCTGCTGACAGGCGGTGCGTCGATTTCTTTGGGTGCACGGCGGTGATGTGTGGAAATTTCTCCCGCATGGTGGTGCTCCAAGGGCCCAGAACTGGAATTGGCACCACTTGGCAGGTCAGAACTCCCAGCAGTGGAGTTCAGGGATGCTGCAGGCGAAGTCTTTGCTAGCCCTGAGAATTTTTAACAGGAGGCAAGCACACACAAGCCCTTGGAGAAACTTCACAAGCAGGATACAAAGCAAAGTCCAGTCCTTTTCCTCTCCAAAGTAGAAGCAGCAACTGCAGGCCAACCCAGCAAAGCAACACACAGCAAAGGGGCAGTATTCCTTCTCACAGCTCTTCAGCTCTTCTCCTTAGCCAGAAATATTCTACAGTTTAGGGTTTTAGGTTCAATACTTATACCCCATTTGACCTTTGAAGTAGGCATTCTTTAAAGGATTGTCTTTGTAGTGCACAAGTTCTTTTTCTGCCTGGTTTAGGCTCCAGACACACGCCAGAGGGGTGGAGACTGTATTGTGAGAGGCCAGGCACAGCCCTATTCAGGTGTCAGTGACAACTCCTCTCACCACTCTAGCTCAGGAAGGCCCAGCCTGGTGATGGGCCATCAGTATATGCAAGACACACCTCAACTCCCTTTGTGTGACTGTCTAGAGTGAATGCAGAAACAGACCCCTGTCAGTCTAAACCAGACGTTGATTCCACAGGCAGGCAGATGCACAGGATGATAAAGCAAGAAAATGTCCACTTTCTAAAAGTGGCATTTTCAAAAACACAATTTAAAACCACCTTTCCTAAAAGATGTGTTTTAAAATTCTGAGCTCAGGGAGCTCAAATTCCAAATCTCTAGCTGTTCCCAATTAAAAGTTACACTTGTAAAATGTTATAATGCAGCTCCAATGTTAGCCTATGGGAGAGCTAGTCCTCGCAGTAGTGAAAAACACAATTGGAAGTATTTCACTATGAGGACATGTAAAACACACCAATAAATGCCCTACCTTTCACATACACTGCACCCTGCCCTGGACCTACCTTACGGGTGCCTTACATGTAGCAAGATGGAAGGGTCGGGCCTGGCAAGTGGGTGTACTTGCCAGGTCGACATGGCAGTTTAAAACTACACTCACAGACACTGCAATGGCAGGCCTGAGACAAGTTTACAAGGCTGCTCATGTTGGTGGCACAACCAGTGCTGCAGGCCTACTAGTAGCATTTGATTTACAGGCCCTGGGCAATTTTTCCCTCTTCTATCCCTCCGCTATCCTTCTGATTCCAAATAACTGACTAACCTATCCACCACTCAAATTACTTTCATATTTCACTATACTAATTCAACACTAATCCTTCTTGGGTTCCGGAGTAGCGTGCTACTCGCCGAAAAAGCGCTTTGACGCCTCGCCAGGGGTAGTAAGCGCTATATAAATGCAATTACAATACAATACAATATAGTGCACTTTACTAGGGACTTACCAGCAAATCAAATATGCCAATCATAGAGAACTAATCAGAATTACAATTTACACAGGGAGCGCTTTTTACTTTAGCACTGATCAGCAGTGGTAAAGTGCTCAGAGTCCTAAAACCAACAAAAAGTGGGTCAGAAAAATTGGAGGCAAATGGCAAAAAGTCAACCTGCAAAAAGGGCCAGGTCCAACATGCTTCTGGTGGGCTGCAGCACTCATTGTTCCACCCACTAAAGTAGCACTGTAAAGCATGTCTCAGGCCTACCATTGCAGCTTGTGTGTGCAGTTTGTAAAACCGCAATTTCGACCTCGCAAAATAAACCTTGTGCCAGGCCTAAATCTTCCTTTTTAATACTTATAAGTCACCCATAAGATAGGCCCTCATAGGACAGGGTGCATGGTATTTAAAAGGTACGATTTTCAGTGAAAACTCTCCACAGTTGTTTTTTACTGTGGCAATGCTGGCCTCCGATACACTAACACTGGTTTACCTTATTAAATTTAATAAGTGCTAAATTCAGTTTGGGAACAGTTAGAGAGATACTTCTTGCACTCATTTTAATGGTAATTTTAAATTCTCTTTAATGGTGAAGTTGGATTTTAAATTGCTATTTTTGAAAATTGCACTTTTAGAAAACTTACCACAATGAGGGGCCTAACTCAATTTAGGAGAATGAGGGTGAGGGTACAGAGTCACAAAAAAACTAAACCCTCATCCATCATAGATGGTTGGCATTTATTCAATTATCAACATGGATACTCATGTCCCGCATCAACCCTCCTTCGCATCACATGCCATTCATAAAGGGTACAGGAAAACAGCACTGAGCAGGTCACAGAAGCAAAACAGGTCCGTAGTTCACGTAGAAAGGTTTTTATTCTTTTTAAAGTTTTTAGATTTCAGCAAAGTGCATGTGCAAAATGGGGATAAAGACCAAGGCGTTTCGGCCTGGGGTCTTTGTCGGGGTCATAGAGTGTGCTGTACAGAGTGTCTATAAGTAGGGACTCAACAGGTCCCACCCACAACCATTAAAACCAGAAATTTAAAGGAACATAGATTTGTTTGCTCTCATAAATGACAGTACTGTTATAACAGAGGTTGCAAAAGCCATAGTTCATATATTTACACTTATGTTAAGACATTAGTGCATGTTTTGTAATGTGTAACATTATCTATGTGTGGGAGCGCGGGCCGGATAAACAGACGAGGAGGCCGTATATAGTGAGATGCTCGAGGTGTTTTATTTAAGGCCTCAGTATTTAGGGTGGCTAAGCTTCCGGGAGTGCTGTCGGTGTTCTCCTTGGTTTCGTCCCTGTGTCGTTCTTCCTCTTTTCCTGTGATACCCCCTTCCGATTCTTCTCTCTCTCTGGTGAGGGGTTTCCCACGGAGGCTCATAAAGAAAGAAATAAGGAGCCGTCAGTCGCCGTTTCAATCAAGAGCCCTATGGCTCATGTAACCGCCACCACACCAGGGGGTTGCTGTGTGAAGACCTACTTCTAGTCAAGTGGTGACAGGGGGGTGTATAGGGTAATGGGGCGAGTGCTAGGAAAAGGAGTGAGGTACAGGGAAATGGTGCCAATGTTAAACGATAGGGTAACGTGGGCCGACAAAAGAAAACCCCGTGTCTAGTGTCCCTCCCCTCTCTACACTCTTAATCATTCACCTCCCGCCTCCCTATTCCCTCTTTCCCCTGCTTGTGGTTACTCACCGGCTCCGCCGCAACTCTCCGGAGTTGCGGCCGCTCTCCAGCCTCCTCCGGTGGGGACCACCACTCCTCGTACCACGTCTCGTCTTCTTCTTGGATGCCTCCGCCTTCCTTCTTCGTTCCACCTTCCGCTCTTCCGACGTCCTCTTCTCCGCTTCCCGACTCCTTCCTCTCTCCGGCTAGTTCGCGCACTCCTTGGGACGTTCCGCCCCTTTTCACTTCCTGGGCTGCAGTACTTCCGGGGTCAATCCCGCCTCCTTCCGGGATCCCGGCGCTGACGTCACTTTCCTGTAAGGGCAGAGTACAGGGAGGGGAGTTACCCTAGCAGAGGACGCCGTTTTAACAATCCTGGGTCGCGAGGGGTCTCCGCAGGTTCCTTCCTCCTGTATGCCTGGCGGGTCATTCCGGGTAAGTTATCAGTCCGGACCGGCACCCTCTCACATCCCCTTTCCCTTCCTGTCCTTCTAGTAGGAGGGCTACCACAAGGATAACGGGACAGGAAGTCTACGTTCGCCTGTTCCGTACCTTTCCGATGTTTGGTGTGGAATCTGTAGGGTTGTAGAGATAAAAACCACCGTAATACCCTTTCATTGTCCTTTGTTGCGTGCCAGCCATTCTAAGGGAGCATGGTCCGTATATAGGATGAATTCCCTTCCCTCTAGGTAATATTTCAATGAGTCAATGGCCCATTTGATGGCCAGGGCTTCTTTTTCGATGACCGCGTAATTACGTTCCCTGGGGTACAACTTCCTACTTATATACAGGATGGGTTTTTCTACCCCTTGGAGGGTTCTCTGAGATAGGATCGCCCCCAACTCCTGATCCGAGGCGTCCGTTTGTAGGATGAAGGGTAATGAGTAATCGGGACTAGACAACACCGTATCTGAGGTCAGGGAGGTTTTCAGGGTCTCGAAGGATCGCGTTACTGTGGGACTGGGATCTTTCAAGCTAGCTTCAGACCTTACTGATTTATGTAAAAGGTCAGTGAGAGGGGCCGCGATCTGGGAAAAACGGGGTATGAATCTCCTATAATATCCGAGCAAACCTAAAAAGGCCCGGAGGTCCCTTGCGGTACGTGGAAAGGGTATGTGTGCAATGGCAGCCAGTTTATTGTTTTGGGGCCGAATGACTCCCTCCCCCAACAAGTATTCCAGATATCGGACGGTTTGAGCAGCCAGATGGCTTTTGGCGGGGTTGATTTTAAGGCCCTGACCGCCTAAAGCCTGTACCACTCTAGAGAGATGGGTCAGATGTTGTTCCCAGGTTTCACTGTATATGACGATATCGTCTATATAAGCCCCGGCGTACCTTTCATGGGGTCGTAGGATGCGATTCATGGCTCTCTGAAAGGTAGCCGGAGCTCCATGCAACCCGAAAGGAAGCACCACGAATTGGAACAACCCGTCGGGAGTGGAAAACGCCGTCTTCTCTCTATCCTGGGTTCTAAGAGGATTTGCCAGTACCCTTTACACAAGTCAAGGGTACTGATGTATTTAGCCTTTCCAATCCGCTCTATCATTTCATCTACTCTTGGTAAGGGATAGGTGTCGAACTCTGATATTTTGTTAACCTCCCTGAAGTCAATACAGAACCGTACCGAGCCATCTGGCTTCGGCACGAGAACAATAGGGGAGTTCCATTCATTCACAGAGGGTTCTATTATACCCATCTGTAGCATCTGTTGTATCTCATCCCTGATGGTATTCCTACGAGCCTCAGGTATCCGATAAGGACGTAATCGTACTTTCTTTTCCGGAACTGTTTTTATGGAGTGTTCTACCACGGTAGTTCTCCCGGGTGTCAAGGAAAATACATCATGCAGAGGTAGCAAGGTGTTCGCTAGTTCGGTTTTTAGACCAGGGTTTAGCTCGGTGTCAATACATTGCTCATATAAAGGGGGGGACCTCCCTATGTTCCCTACCAAGGACGGGAGGGGCCATTCCCACCGCTTCAGGAGATTCACATGGTATATTTGGGTCGTTCCCCGGTTCTTATCGAGCTCTATTTTATACGTAACGGGTGTCACTTTTTCTAGAACAATATAGGGTCCTTGCCATTGCCCTAACAATTTATGATCCGAGGAGGCCATCATGAGTAATACAGCATCTCCTACTGAAAAGGACCGGCTCCTCGTGTTTTTGTCGTATTGAACTTTTTGGGCCCCCTGCGCTTTTTCCATATTATTCCTGACTATGGTTCGTATTTGTTCTAGATGGGTTCTAAGCTGCTCAACATATTCTACTAGCGGTTTGGAATTATCTGGTTCTGTCTCCCATGTTTCACGTCCCATATCCAATAAGGATCGGGGTTGGTGCCCATAAAGCAACTCAAACGGGGAATAGCCTGTACTTTTCTGGGTCTTACACCTGATTGCATATAGAGCCAAGGGCAGCATCTCCTCCCATCGTTTTGATTCTAGAGCCAGGAGTTTTTTTAATGTGGTCTTGAGGGTGGCGTTGTAACGTTCAACAAGACCATCAGTCTGGGGATGGTATGCCGCCGTTCGTATCTGTTTTATCCTTAACTGGGCGCACACTTGTCTCATTAACTTAGATACGAACGGGGTTCCCTGATCTGTCAGGATTTCCTTCGGGAATCCCACCCGAGAAAATACCGATATCATGGCCCTGGCTATGCTGGTGGCGTCAGGATGTTTTAGGGCAATGGCTTCCGGATATCTTGTTGCATAGTCTACTAGGACCAGCACATAACGACATCCGCTACGTGAGGGTAATAATGGTCCTATGATGTCCATCCCAATCCTACAAAAAGGTTCCTCTATTATGGGGAGAGGCCGCAGTGGGGCTTTCGGTGGCCTATATCTACTATTCTTTTGACATATAGGACATTCACGGCAATAGGTTTTTACATGTTTATATATACCCGGCCAATAAAACTTTTCCAATATTAGTTTTTCTGTTTTTTCCTCCCCAAAGTGACCTCCCAACAAATGACTATGGGCCATGTACAAGACTTTCTCCCTGAACGGAGTGGGGACCAACAATTGAGGGTTGTCTGTGGTTTTGGCTTTTCTGTATAAAAGGCCGTTCTTGATAAAGAAATAGGGACATACATGGAGAGGGTCTTCCTGGTTTACGGCTCTGTCCCAGGCTTCTTGTAGAACAGGGTCCTCTCTCTGTGCGGCATGAAAGTTTCGGTCCTTTTCCCATGGATTATCTTCTATCTGTGCTGGAAAGGCAGAAACGGGTTGTTGTGTTTTTTACTGTGGCAATGCTGGCCTCCGATACACTAACACTGGTTTACCTTATTAAATTTAATAAGTGCTAAATTCAGTTTGGGAACAGTTAGAGAGATACTTCTTCAACTCATTTTAATGGTAATTTTAAATTCTCTTTAATGGTGAAGTTGGATTTTAAATTGCTATTTTTGAAAATTGCACTTTTAGAAAACTTACCACAATGAGGGGCCTAACTCAATTTAGGAGAATGAGGGTGGGGGTACAGAGTCACAAAAAAAATAACCCTCATCCATCATAGATGGTTGGCATTTATTCAATTATCAACATGGATACTCATGTCCCGCATCAACCCTCCTTCGCATCACATGCCATTCATAAAGGGTACAGGAAAACAGCACTGAGCAGGTCACAGAAGCAAAACAGGTCCGTAGTTCACGTAGAAAGGTTTTTATTCTTTTTAAAGTTTTTAGATTTCAGCAAAGTGCATGTGCAAAATGGGGATAAAGACCAAGGCGTTTCGGCCTGGGGTCTTTGTCGGGGTCATAGAGTGTGCTGTACAGAGTGTCTATAAGTAGGGACTCAACAGGTCCCACCCACAACCATTAAAACCAGAAATTTAAAGGAACATAGATTTGTTTGCTCTCATAAATGACAGTACTGTTATAACAGAGGTTGCAAAAGCCATAGTTCATATATTTACACTTATGTTAAGACATTAGTGCATGTTTTGTAATGTGTAACATTATCTATGTGTGGGAGCGTGGGCCGGATAAACAGACGAGGAGGCCGTATATAGTGAGATGCTCGAGGTGTTTTATTTAAGGCCTCAGTGTTTAGGGTGGCTAAGCTTCCGGGAGTGCTGTCGGTGTTCTCCTTGGTTTCGTCCCTGTGTCGTTCTTCCTCTTCTCCTGTGATACCCCCTTCCGATTCTTCTCTCTCTCTGGTGAGGGGTTTCCCACGGAGGCTCATAAAGAAAGAAAATAAGGAGCCGTCAGTCGCCGTTTCAATCAAGAGCCCTATGGCTCATGTAACCGCCACCACACCAGGGGGTTGCTGTGTGAAGACCTACTTCTAGTCAAGTGGTGACAGGGGGGTGTATAGGGTAATGGGGGCGAGTGCTAGGAAAAGGAGTGAGGTACAGGGAAATGGTGCCAATGTTAAACGATAGGGTAACGTGGGCCGACAAAAGAAAACCCCGTGTCTAGTGTCCCTCCCCTCTCTACACTCTTAATCATTCACCTCCCGCCTCCCTATTCCCTCTTTCCCCTGCTTGTGGTTACTCACCGGCTCCGCCGCAACTCTCCAGAGTTGCGGCCACTCTCCAGCCTCCTCCGGTGGGGACCACCACTCCTCGTACCACGTCTCGTCTTCTTCTTGGATGCCTCCGCCTTCCTTCTTCGTTCCACCTTCCGCTCTTCCGACGTCCTCTTCTCCGCTTCCCGACTCCTTCCTCTCTCCGGCTAGTTCGCGCACTCCTTGGGACGTTCCGCCCCTTTTCACTTCCTGGGCTGCAGTACTTCCGGGGTCAATCCCGCCTCCTTCCGGGATCCCGGCGCCGACGTCACTTTCCTGTAAGGGCAGAGTACAGGGAGGGGAGTTACCCTAGCAGAGGACGCCGTTTTAACAATCCTGGGTCGCGAGGGGGTCTCCGCAGGTTCCTTCCTCCCGTATGCCTGGCGGGTCATTCGGGTAAGTTATCAGTCCGGACCGGCACCCTCTCACATCCCCTTTCCCTTGCTGTCCTTCTAGTAGGAGGGCTACCACAAGGATAACGGGACAGGAAGTCTACGTTCGCCTGTTCCGTACCTTTCCGATGTTTGGTGTGGAATCTGTAGGGTTGTAGAGATAAAAACCACCGTAATACCCTTTCATTGTTCCCTTTGTTGCGTGCCAGCCATTCTAAGGGAGCATGGTCCGTATATAGGATGAATTCCCTTCCCTCTAGGTAATATTTCAATGAGTCAATGGCCCATTTGATGGCCAGGGCTTCTTTTTCGATGACCGCGTAATTACGTTCCCTGGGGTACAACTTCCTACTTATATACAGGATGGGTTTTTCTACCCCTTGGAGGGTTCTCTGAGATAGGATCGCCCCCAACCCCTGATCCGAGGCGTCCGTTTGTAGGATGAAGGGTAATGAGTAATCGGGACTAGACAACACCGTATCTGAGGTCAGGGAGGTTTTCAGGGTCTCGAAGGATCGCGTTACTGTGGGACTGAGATCTTTCAAGCTAGCTTCAGTCCTTACTGATTTATGTAAAAGGTCAGTGAGAGGGGCCGCGATCTGGGAAAAACGGGGTATGAATCTCCTATAATATCCGAGCAAACCTAAAAAGGCCCGGAGGTCCCTTGCGGTACGTGGAAAGGGTATGTGTGCAATGGCAGCCAGTTTATTGTTTTGGGGCCGAATGACTCCCTCCCCCAACAAGTATCCCAGATATCGGACGGTTTGAGCAGCCAGATGGCTTTTGGCGGGGTTGATTTTAAGGCCCTGACCGCCTAAAGCCTGTATCACTCTAGAGAGATGGGTCAGATGTTGTTCCCAGGTTTCACTGTATATGACGATATCGTCTATATAAGCCCCGGCGTACCTTTCATGGGGTCGTAGGATGCGATTCATGGCTCTCTGAAAGGTAGCCGGAGCTCCATGCAACCCGAAAGGAAGCACCACGAATTGGAACAACCCGTCGGGAGTGGAAAACGCCGTCTTCTCTCTATCCTGGGTTCTAAGAGGGATTTGCCAGTACCCTTTACACAAGTCAAGGGTACTGATGTATTTAGCCTTTCCAATCCGCTCTATCATTTCATCTACTCTTGGTAAGGGATAGGTGTCGAACTCTGATATTTTGTTAACCTCCCTGAAGTCAATACAGAACCGTACCGAGCCATCTGGCTTCGGCACGAGAACAATAGGGGAGTTCCATTCACTCACAGAGGGTTCTATTATACCCATCTGTAGCATCTGTTGTATCTCATCCCTGATGGTATTCCTACGAGCCTCAGGTATCCGATAAGGACGTAATCGTACTTTCTTTTCCGGAACTGTTTTTATGGAGTGTTCTACCACGGTAGTTCTCCCGGGTATCAAGGAAAATACATCATGCAGAGGTAGCAAGGTGTTCGCTAGTTCGGTTTTTAGACCAGGGTTTAGCTCGGTGTCAATACATTGCTCATATAAAGGGGGGGACCTCCCTATGTTCCCTACCAAGGACGGGAGGGGCCCTTCCCACCGCTTCAGGAGATTCACATGGTATGTTTGGGTCGTTCCCCGGTTCTTATCGAGCTCTATTTTATACGTAACGGGTGTCACTTTTTCTAGAACAATATAGGGTCCTTGCCATTGTCCTAACAATTTATGATCCGAGGAGGCCATCATGAGTAATACAGCATCTCCTACTGAAAAGGACCGGCTCCTCGTGTTTTTGTCGTATTGAACTTTTTGGGCCCCCTGCGCTTTTTCCATATTATTCCTGACTATGGTTCGTATTTGTTCTAGATGGGTTCTAAGCTGCTCAACATATTCTACTAGCGGTTTGGAATTATCTGGTTCTGTCTCCCATGTTTCACGTCCCATATCCAATAAGGATCGGGGTTGGTGCCCATAAAGCAACTCAAACGGGGAATAGCCTGTACTTTTCTGGGTCTTACACCTGATTGCATATAGAGCCAAGGGCAGCATCTCCTCCCATCGTTTTGATTCTAGAGCCAGGAGTTTTTTAATGTGGTCTTGAGGGTGGCGTTGTAACGTTCAACAAGACCATCAGTCTGGGGATGGTATGCCGCAGTTCGTATCTGTTTTATCCTTAACTGGGCGCACACTTGTCTCATTAACTTAGATACGAACGGAGTTCCCTGATCTGTCAGGATTTCCTTCGGGAATCCCACCCGAGAAAATACCGATATCATGGCCCTGGCTATGCTGGTGGCATCAGGATGTTTTAGGGCAATGGCTTCCGGATATCTTGTTGCATAGTCTACTAGGACCAGCACATAACGACATCCGCTACGTGAGGGTAATAATGGTCCTATGATGTCCATCCCAATCCTACAAAAAGGTTCCTCTATTATGGGGAGAGGCCGCAGTGGGGCTTTCGGTGGCCTATATCTACTATTCTTTTGACATATAGGACATTCACAGCAATAGGTTTTTACATGTTTATATATACCCGGCCAATAAAACGTTTCCAATATTAGTTGTTCTGTTTTTTCCTCCCCAAAGTGACCTCCCAACAAATGACTATGGGCCATGTACAAGACTTTCTCCCTGAACGGAGTGGGGACCAACAATTGAGGGTTGTCTGTGGTTTTGGCTTTTCTGTATAAAAGGCCGTTCTTGATAAAGAAATAGGGACATACATGGAGAGGGTCTTCCTGGTTTACGGCTCTGTCCCAGGCTTCTTGTAGAACAGGGTCCTCTCTCTGTGCGGCATGAAAGTTTCGGTCCTTTTCCCACGGATTATCTTCTATCTGTGCTGGAAAGGCAGAAACGGGTTGTCCTTTTTCTCTCCGTTTTTGATATTTCGTTTTCTTCGCCTTGGAGGGTGGCCATTCGTGATCCTCGTCCTGGGAAAAAGGAGCAACCGACCACCATTCCTGCTCGTCCGGGGACGATTTCGTGAGCAATTCAGGTAGCTGCGAGTAATCATTACCGAGTATGATTTGCTCGGGTAGACGGGGAATGAGACCAACTTTTAGCTCGGTTCCAGGATCAGTAGCATGTTGTATATGAACATGAGTAGTGGGATAGGCTTTTGTATCCCCGTGTACACATTGTATATGTACGGTTCCGTCAACCATCCCAAGATTGTGGCCTAAATCTTGAGGGCGGATAACGCTTTGTCGGCATCCGGTATCGGCTAACGCGGTCATGGGCTGTCCATTCACGGTAACACCACATCTGTACGGGGCTGGCGATATGTTCTGGGAGAGACAGCAATAATTCCGAGCCATGCCAATCTCCATGGGTTCCTCCCTTTGTGGACAAAAACGAGCTATGTGACCCATCCCTCCGCAGTTAAAGCATTGTGGTCCGGGTATAGGGGCTCTAAGCATAGGAGGTCCCGGGGTCCTGAAAGGTGGGGGACCTGGGATAATGGTAACAGGATCAGGCTTTCGTGCAAGCGGGGGCCGAGGAGGGCGAGGGTCCCGCTTATCCCTGTTCTCCAAGGGTGTTCCTCTCTTCCCTTCTGTGCTTCTTGTGCTCGGCTGTAAGCGCTGGCTATCTCCACGGCTGTCTCTAGGGTCAGGTGGGCATGTTGTCTGACCCATCTTTGTATGGGTGGATGAAGGGAGGATAAGTACTGTTCCATATACACTTTGGCCATGATGTCTTCCTTGGTGGCCGTGGCGGGTTTTAACCACCGGTCGGCCATGTCTTTCACTCTGTAAAAAAGGGCCCTGGGGGTTTCCTGCGGTCCCTCTTTGAGCTGTCTGCGTCTCAGCCGGTACGTCTCATCATCGACGCCTAGGCGTTCCATGATGCACTGTTTTATCTCGGCATAGGGTGTCACTCCCAGGATATTAGCAGCTTGATAGGATGCTTGCAGCTCCCCAGACAGTAATGGGCCTAGATATTGTCCCCACTTGTCGGCCGGCCAAGCCGCAGCCAATGCCATTCGCTCGAAGTTATTAAAGAAATATTCCGGGTCTTCTCCGCTGACATATTTCTGAAGAATCACTGAGGGGAGTGTACTCGGACCCCTCTGTTGGCCAAGGGCGTCAGCGATTTTCCCCATCGTAGTATCGTGTGACTGTCCCTGATTGTTGATCACTTGTTGCAGTTTCCCCCGGTCTTCTTCCACCACCGTAAGGAATTTCTCCATCGCCTTTCCCAGGCTCTCTTGGTTTTCCACCATTTTGTTGAGTACAGCCTCCATGTCACCGGCGGATCCCACTTCTGACACCACCTGTGGGAGCGCGGGCCGGATAAACAGACGAGGAGGCCGTATATAGTGAGATGCTCGAGGTGTTTTATTTAAGGCCTCAGTATTTAGGGTGGCTAAGCTTCCGGGAGTGCTGTCGGTGTTCTCCTTGGTTTCGTCCCTGTGTCGTTCTTCCTCTTTTCCTGTGATACCCCCTTCCGATTCTTCTCTCTCTCTGGTGAGGGGTTTCCCACGGAGGCTCATAAAGAAAGAAAATAAGGAGCCGTCAGTCGCCGTTTCAATCAAGAGCCCTATGGCTCATGTAACCGCCACCACATCAGGGGGTTGCTGTGTGAAGACCTACTTCTAGTCAAGTGGTGACAGGGGGGTGTATAGGGTAATGGGGCGAGTGCTAGGAAAAGGAGTGAGGTACAGGGAAATGGTGCCAATGTTAAACGATAGGGTAACGTGGGCCGACAAAAGAAAACCCCGTGTCTAGTGTCGCTCCCCTCTCTACACTCTTAATCATTCACCTCCCACCTCCCTATTCCCTCTTTCCCCTGCTTGTGGTTACTCACCGGCTCCGCCGCAACTCTCCGGAGTTGCGGCCGCTCTCCAGCCTCCTCCGGTGGGGACCACCACTCCTCGTACCACGTCTCGTCTTCTTCTTGGATGCCTCCGCCTTCCTTCTTCGTTCCACCTTCCGCTCTTCCGACGTCCTCTTCTCCGCTTCCCGACTCCTTCCTCTCTCCGGCTAGTTCGCGCACTCCTTGGGACGTTCCGCCCCTTTTCACTTCCTGGGCTGCAGTACTTCCGGGGTCAATCCCGCCTCCTTCCGGGATCCCGGCGCCGACGTCACTTTCCTGTAAGGGCAGAGTACAGGGAGGGGGAGTTACCCTAGCAGAGGACGCCGTTTTAACAATCCTGTGTCGCGAGGGGGTCTCCGCAGGTTCCTTCCTCCCGTATGCCTGGCGGGTCATTGCGGGTAAGTTATCAGTCCGGACCGGCACCCTCTCACACTATGCAAAAACAATGTGCAGGTTGGAGGTTTCCAAATGTTGGTAAAGTACCCCAGAAATACCATGTCACATATGTTTACATGTAATTCTAAGACAATTAATATATTAGAAGAACTTTCAACCGAAAAAACAAACAAGCATATGGCTGGTTATTAAGAACATTTGATATTAGATTCATGCCAAAACCGATTCAACAGAGAAGGGGACTAAGACAAAGATCACACATGATTGATTACCTGGACTGTTGGTTTGTTATAAAAAGGGGTCGATGAAATAGTAAGACACATAAGGAGATTATAAGATTAAACGAGGGCTCAGGCTAGCAGGGAATGGATTGTATCAACACAGTTAATGCCTGACATTTTAATGACCAAACGGATAGAGTTAATGTTAAAGTGTACGGTGCTATGCTAAAACTGACTCCAAGCGGGGTAATCATATATATCTCTTTTCTCTCAGGAGAAAGAATATATGTTAAAGTGCATAGTATCTCTTTAAGGTGCATAGTATCCATAGACGCCCCACATTTTCATTTCATAGGGGGCAGAATGCCTATTCCCAGATAAAGTAAAGTGCATAGTGCTAAATTAATTATTTATTTACAGAGTATATATAATCAGTAATTTATTAATTTAGGCAGCCCAGAAATCATAGGGCGGTACTAGGTGTTAAAGTGCACCGTGCTTAGCCGGGAAATTAGTTTGTAAATGATATGAGGACAACTGTCTCCAATGTTTCTATTTAAATGTCCCTCAGAGGTCTATAATTGCACTTCAAGAAGGGGGGGGGCTTGGTTATAATACTAGAAACCAAGGTATTAAAGTGCACAGTATTCGTAGGGTAATATATCTGGACGGGAATCCTATAGTTAGTTTAAAATTGTGTAGTCAGCTTGGTACTGGCATTAAAAATATAAGTTGACATTGCCTAAGATACATTATGTTATCTCATTGTAAGTGGATCAAATCGATATTCTTGCTTCCATCACAATAGCCCTAAGTATGGCATAGATGTTAAAAGACAGTATGACCATTAACTGTAAGATTTACAGAAAATTATGCAATTCTGCGTCCATGTTGAGACCCCACGGTATCTCAGTGCCAACAGTTATAATCCATTTGGACTCAGCTTTTCTCAGTGAGAGTTCACGATCACCTCCTCTTATTTTCCAAGGTATGTGTTCAATCCCACAAAATGATAGCTTCTTTAGATTCCTTCATGGTCCTTCCAAAGATGTTTTGCCATGGTATAAGTGAAGTCCTTATTGTTTATAGCTCTTATGTGTTGCAGGATGCGCAATTTGAGTTTATTAATAGTGCTGCAGATATATTTCTTTCCACACTGGCATTCCAGGATGTTGACCACATGTGTTGTTTTACACGAGATTCTTTCTATGATCTTTCTTTTCTCTCCAGTGAAGGTTACTACATCCTGGTGATTGCATCCATACCTGCAAGCTTTACACTTATGGCATTTGTAAAATCCACTTGTTCGTAGCCAGTTGTCCACAGTATTTTTCTGTTTTGGTTTATCAAAATAACTGTGTGTTAAAATATCGCCCAGAGAAGGGGCTTTTCTGTATGTGAGGTGATCCTGGGTGCAAGATCTTAGATCCTCATCATGTCGGAGTGTTTTCCAATGTTGTTGTAAGGTATTTCTGAATGTGTTGCTGGAGGTAGAGGGGTGTGGAATTTAATAAAATATCTACTTGTCCATGGGGCAGGTTGCTTCATAAATCTACTTGTCCTGTAAAAATCCACTTGTCCCTTTGGTGCCAAGTAGTGCGGTGACAAATTATGGCAGCAATCCCATTATATAAGAGCTCTGATATAACCTCTCTGATTATGCCAGGGCTCATACCATAGTAGTGTTTGAATACTTGCAATCCCCTTATGTTGTCACGTTTCCGCAGATCTACATACTGGGGCTGAAGGTAGTGGTAAGCAATAGTTCCAGGGTTAGCATGCCCTTTTGAGTCTGTGCAAACCTACTAACTTGCATGTTTTAAGGGTTTTCAACAACTCTTCTCTAATCGTTTCCCATACTGAGAAATGTTGGAAATTTACTTCTGACAATGGCAGAAGTAAACCTTCTTCTAGAGTTGGGAAAAAAGTGGTTGGAGGGAAAGTGAACTTGCAAGCACTCAGATTTTCGCATGAGCAAGTCCACACATGCACATTCGCTCATGCTAAAATGCAGTTCACAAATATTTTCTAGGAGTACTATTTCTTGTCCTACTTCTGTAAATTCTTGGGAACTCAAGAAAGCCGTATAGCTGCACTTAATGCAAGGACATATACCATGGGTGCACCTTTGAGACTTTCTTTAATAATTGGGTCCCTAATTTGGTCTGGCGTTGATCGTGACCTTTTGTGTTTATTAAAATTCTGTCTCTCTCTCTATGTATCAGCTGGCTTCACTGTGAGTGACAGCATTCTGCTCTTTCTCAAGGAGCATATTGCCACACAAAGTAGTTGTGTTCAGTGCCACTAGCTACTGTGGCAGTGTGTGGTTTTTGAGACCAAAAAACAGTTTTTGTTTTTGCCAATGTTTGTTATAATGGTGAGAGCCCGGCAGCTCCCACACCAATAAGGTTTTACAAAAACCATGCCAAAACAAGTCACACATTGACAAAACTAAAAAGCTGAACACCAATTTCAGACCTACTGGCTTTGCCAATGCTTGTTTATTTTTGTTTCCCATAATCTTATTGAAACTGGTTACACTGATTTTCCATTATGAATATTTTTGGGAAATACTAGCATGCATCAACACATATTACTAAATGATGCTGCAATGAAATGGTACCTGGAATTTTACAGTAGTTTAGCAAAATGTTTTTTTTCCTGCTTTCATTTTTTTATGAAATTTTATTTCGAAAGCAAAGAATTATCAATCTTGCTTTCAAGCTTCTGCAAATATTTGCATCAAATCCGAGAGCATTCTGGGAGCACTATACATAGCCTCATATTTCTAAACTTTGAAGACATGTGTACACATTTTTATACTGGTATCACTATCAGTAGTGCAGTCGGAGCTTACAACATTTACTTAGAGCGCTCACCCTAATAATAAAGGCTTTCAATTAATGAACCATAAATACAAGTTTGAGCAATATTAACATATGGGCAAAGATATTACCTTAACTGCAGACAGTGCCCTTTCCTGATCTATAATGTGGTACTGCAAACTGGCAGCCAAAGGGTTTGTGCTGCAAGGGGTTGGGCCTACTTGTCCCAAGGACAAAATACACCTGAAAACTTGTTGCCCTTCACCCCAAACAATATGTCCTGGGCTTCGGGCTATAGAAATTCCACATCCCTGAGGTATTAAATTATGTTATGAATTTTAACTCATCTTTGTTTTCTTCTTTTTTGTCACTGAGCTGTTTAGGATATAGTAGGTCCTCTCTCCTTTTATTCATGGCTCTTGATTTCGCATTGTCCAGGACCACTATTGGATATCCCCTACTTCGAAACCTGGCATACATCCTGTCCAATTGTGACATGAACTCCTCCTCCTCAGAACAGTTTCTCCAGGCACGTAGAAATTCCCCATAGGGTACAATCCACTCAATTGATCTAGGATGGGCGCTGTTAGCTACCAGAATGCTGTTGCACGCTGTCAGTTTGCGATAGAGGGTGGTACAAATCTTTCTGGTTTTGATATATACTCAGGTGTCCAGAAACTCAATTTCCTGATGGTTTATGTTATAGGTGAATTTTAGATGAAACAGATTTTCATTAAAAGATGAAAATCCTTTCCAGATTACAAATAGATCGTCTATATAACGCACCCATAGCACCACTTTGTCAGTTATTGTTTTATTTTTGTCACACCAGACATATTCAGCTTCCCAGAAACCCATACTTAAGTTACAGCATACGTGGGCACACAAGATGTACCCATCGCAGTTCCTCTCATTTGTCTGTAGAATTTGTTGTCAAATATGAACACGTTGTTGTGGAGGCAGAAATGGATCATTTCCAGGATCATATGTGTGTTCCAGGAGACTAAATGAATGTGACCTCAAGAAAAATTCACTTGCTTTAATGCCATCTTCATGGTTGATAGATGTGTACAAGGAGACCACATCTACAGTTGCTATGACATAGTCCTCTTTCCACGGTATCCCCCGATACGTTTGTAGAAGTCCGTAGTAACACAAATATATGACGGAAGATTTTCTACATATAGAAAGAGAAATATGTCAATGAATCTGGATGTGTTCTCCAACAGGGAGCTACAGGAGCTGACAATCGGGTGTCCCGGTGGGTTCTCCAAACTTTTATGGACTTTGGGTAGAATGTATAATGTAGGAGTGGTTGGTCGCGTTGTCAGTAGATATTCGAACTCCTCATCATCCAGCAGTTCTCGCATTTGCCAGTTCACAAGCATGTTGTGATAGGTTCTCATGATGCGCAGTGTTGGATCTTCCTTGAGTCTCTCATAATTTTCTGCATCATTTATTTGTCTTTTTATTTCCAGATAGTACTTTTGAAAGTCCATAATGACGATATTTCCTCCCTTGTCCGATGGCTTGATTATGCTATTGTTGTCCTTTTGTAGATCTTGTAATGCCCAATGGTCATCCTTGGTCATATTTTGTTTCCTATGTCGTTTATCTTTCTTCCCTTTGATGTAAATGGAACGTAGTTCTTCAGTCATCATTTCTTGAAAGATAACGACTCTGTTTCCAGGTGGTAATTGGGGCAGAACCTGGAGCGTGTCTTCACATTGCTGGTGAGAGATAAGTTGGTATCACATATACTCACATAATTGTGCATCCAGAATCTCTTCTGGCGTGGCAGTCGTGTGAGATTCCATTCCTTCCCTTTCTAGATGGTAAAGGGTTCTCAGTGGTGGTATGTCACTCATAGTAAAAGGTGTCAGATTATTCAACGTCCCTCATTCTATTGTCCTCGGTGCTGGGTTGTTGATAAAATGCTTTTTTAATTTCAATTTGCGGCAGAATTTGTATAGATCAACCCTGGTAATTGCTAGGTCCATTTCGGATGCAGGGCAGAAAGTCAAACCTTTATTCAGTAAGTTTATATGTTTGGAATTTAAGGCTTTTGATGAGAGGTTGATGACCAGATTATCCTTAGTTATAATACTAGGGTCATCACTTGCTCTTGTGATCATTTGAGGTCTTTGCTTTTTTTGCCTCTGCCTTTTGCCCCCCCCGTCTTGTTCTTTTTGTTGTTGGTCTCCTCTCTGTTGTTGGTATTCTTTCTTGGGTTGTGTGCCTCTGCCTTTCCCCCACATAGTGATGCGGAGTAGACGCATCTCTCCTGAAAAATACATCCTTTGGTGACTGTTGTGGGGGCCTTCGTCCTCCGAGTTGATCTCCGAACTCTCTGCACTTGACATCCTAGTTTGTTCCTGTACCTGAAATCGATCCATCGATTGTTTGTTATAGTTAGCGTCATATTTGCGGGCAAAGGTGTAAACACATCCTGTGGCGTAATCGATTTTATAACGCTGAAATTTCCTTATCTTTTTATTCTGCACTTCTTTCTTTTGTTTTTCCAGCTTTTTTTCAAGCTCCTCGAATAGTTTAGTGCCCTCAACGGATTCTTTAAATTTCTCCAAGGATTTTTCTAAGTCTTTGGACTCCTCCATTGCTTGCGCCAATCTTCTCTCTGCGTGTAATATAAGTGTGTTTATAAGTTTCATAAAGCACTCCGTCGTATCAGATTGCCATTGTGAAAGGAGATCTGGGTCTAGGTCACTTAAAGTGGGGAGAACGAAGATCCTTAAACCTCTTGGAATACGTTTGCAAGCAATGTTCTTTTTTAAGGTCTCACTTTCCCACCATTTGTTGATCTCTACTATTCTTGCTTGTTCCAATTCCTTCATTTGTTGTTTTGACGGATTCCTGAGATTAAGGCCCATGGGATGTGCATCACCTTGTGTGGTGATGAGTTCCCCTTCATCATCAAACATCTCTTTCAGTAATTGCTCCCGTTTACTCCACCTGTCAGCCATTCTACTTGGGAATAATCGAAAAAAGTGTTTGAAGCAATATTGAGTTTGAGAGCAACATGGGGAACTTTTTCAGCATGTTGTGATTAATTGCTTTGAACCACTCTTTTCTTTTTTTTTTATATATACAAGCCAAGGAATGTTGAATATCAACCACACAGAATAATAATATACTAACAAATGAAACATTCTATTGTCATGTGAGACCTTTCTTATTGCCACTTTTTCTCTAATGAAAATACAAAATGTAAAGAAAAAGACATCTTAACAAGACATATGTTACAAATCAAGTCATATATTACACATATAACAACAAATGTTTACACCTATAACACCACGTGCTTTCTCATGCACTGCCAGTATGTGGATTAGTATATCCAGTGCTTCCCTCTGCATTAAATGTCTTTATCCCACCTTGTAGAGTGTATGTCCCCAAAATAGGGTGCCTTCAAGTGTCCATAAAATGCTGGATAGATTCCTATCATGTGTGTGGCACTAAGGCTCTCCTGTATAATGCCAACAATTTCCAATCTCTAAGGGGAGCAGTGTTTTGTGATATCTTCATTGGGGCTGAGAAACTTGGTTAGGTATGCCAGTCCTTCCTGGTTCCTCACGGTGCTCTTCTGAGCTCTAGGCTGAAGAACTTATGTTGCTAGCGCAGCTAGTAATTGTATTGAAAAGTATTTTGTGTTGCCTTGGGAGCAGCCGCGGCCCGTGCAGGTAAGAGAGGTGGGGCGGTGGGGCCGCGTGGGGGAAATTTCGACAGACGATGCTGAGGGAAAATTAATTATTTATTTAATTTTCCCTCGAAATCACCCCCCACCCGGCCCCACCGCCCCACCGCTCTTACCTGCACGGTGGGAGGAAATCTCTTTTCAGCAATCTTTGGGTTCCCATGTTAGGGATTAATCTGGAGACCATTCGTCCTCTGACTCTCTGTTACAGGCTTGCTTGGTCTGTCTTATGGAGCTTTCTTGCATCAGCTTTTCTCAACTGTGCTTCCCTCACTCCTCTCCACGGCATTTTTTGTCCCGCAAAAACACAGAAGTTCTTCACCTAAACCACATAAGAGCACTGTCCAGAACCGGAAGTCAGACCACTCCTAGACCTGAGAAGATTCAAAAGAAGGACTACCCTGCTGTCTGAAGAAGAAAGACTGGACCTGCTTGCCTTGAATCCAGGACCCCAGAAGTGATTCCAAGTGTCAGTTGGCTCACTCCCTGTTTAAGGTACGGACATAACAAGCTTCCAGAGGACTTCCCTGCCTCCCAGCTGACCAGACCCAACTGGACCTCACCTAGTCCCCTCTGCTGGCCTCTGTGGGAGTGAGTCCTGACCCCCAAAGTGCAGTCCTCAAAGTCCTGGACCCTTGGCTGGAGTCAGAGTGTACTTCTCCCTGCTTAACTGAAGGTTTCACCGGGTCCGACCCAGTGTGATGCAGCAGACGCAGGGCTTCGCATGACAACATCATGCAGCTCCTTATCCGCACCTTCATCGGATCCAAACCTGAGCAGCAACACAGAGCCTCGCAACGCAGCACCACACAGCTCCTGATCAGTGGCTTCATTGGATCCAGCGTGGAGCGATGCAGAGCCCCACAGCTTACGACTGGGAGCCTCAACAGATCCAACACAGCACGATGCAGGACGATGCAGAGCCCCGCCACACCGTCCCCGCATCAAAGTCGGAAGGTAAAACTTATAGCGGGATAAACCTGGTCCTGTATGCACCCCAAGTGACTTTGTACCAGTCCGGTGCAACCAGATACCCATAGTTGGAGTTTATTGCCTTTTGACTCTTTTTTTATCTGAAACTTTAAAAACTCATAACTTTGGCTGTACTGCTTGGATTTGTATTGTTTTGGTGTCATTTTATTTATTAAAATAGCCTCTATTTCCCTATTCCAGTTTGGGATTTGTCTTGTGTTGTGTTTCCACTTTATTACTGTTTGAGTACTACTTAAATACTTTACCCATTGCCTCTATGCTGGGCCTGCCTGCTTTCATGCCAAGCTACCAGAGGGT
Source organism: Calotriton arnoldi (assembly GCA_963921515.1). Lineage (NCBI taxonomy): Eukaryota > Metazoa > Chordata > Amphibia > Caudata > Salamandridae > Calotriton > Calotriton arnoldi. Next base: position 103,285 of record CAWUFW010006290.1, read on the forward strand.
TAAGCACAAATTTATTTAGTGACTCTTGTAGTTCACCCAGACAAGGATTGTGATTGCTCATTTGAAGTGGGTTCTCACCTCCTTGAACCAATAATTCAATTTCTTATAGTGGTATAGGGAATTCTGTTTCTACCAGCTCAGGATCTCTGTCTTGCTCTGTTCAAACATAGTAAACTCTGCTTCATCCAATGGAACTCTTGATCCAAGAAAAAGATGGTGTTCGCCTTGTTTCTTGAGCTGTTTTCCATCGGAAAACGGATTTGAGTATCATTAGCATACATTTGGAGGCTCGCTTATTCTGCTCTAGGAGCTGGGCCAGAGGGTACACATAGATGTTGAATAGCAGCCAGCCTATGTTTAACCGTTTTTATATTCTGTAAATACCTTTATTACATGATGATTTCGCTGATCTAATCCATACTTGTTGATTAAGGTTACAGAGGAAGGATTAATTCCTTTCTACTTTAGATCCAGAAATGATATCCCACTCCTTGAGTAGTTTCAACAAGATGTTTGGCTATTTTGCTTAGTATTTATATAATGCAATTATCACTAAGGATATCTTGGCACTTACAATCTTGTAAAAACAATGCTAAGCAAAAAAGACCTGCTGATGCAGACAGGCGCTCTCAACCAGTATTAACAGGTAGGAAAGAGGCAGGCCATTAAGCGTTTTCTGAACACTGCTAGCATGGTTTTGTGTGCAGGGTGGCTGGAAAGCCAGTGTATCATAGGCTGTCTAAATGTCAAGGAGCATGAGAATCCTCAGTTATTGTTCTTGTCCAGGAACAGCTAGAGATCTATTCAGATGTTTGTGAGGGCAGGTACCGTGAGTGCCCTTGTTGGTTTAATGTTCCCATGCAGGATGTGGCACAGGTTAACATAGTCTGGAGTCAATAATCTTGGTCATGATGGGTCAGTTGGAGATCAAGCATTAGTTAGATGGACTTTCAGGTAGCACAAGGTTTCTTATGGAGAAGTGTAATGGTGGCATGTTTCAACAGATATAGAGCACCTCCTAGGTGAAAAGAGGCATTGGTTAAGAAGATAATGTACTCCTTGAGCATGAGTAGGAACATTTTTATGTAGTCAGCTAAGCATGGCTCTGCAATCATAAAAACCAGAATCAAAAATATATTAGTATCTAATCTGATTGCAGAATCCAGGAAAGGTTAGATGCCTGGGTTGGCACTATGGTATCAAAAGACTGTGCAGATCCAGTGACTGGGGTGAGATTGAGTTCCAAAAACATATTTTATTATCTGTTCCTGATTTGAAGTTCAGTGTTAACACTCGCTCAAACATTGATGTTTGAAGGTTATACGTTTTAATGAACTGAAAGTGAATTAATAATTTAAGTAAAAAATAATCATGTCGTAGGTGTAGGGTCCTCAGGCAGTGATATGCTGGTAGAGCTTGAACTTTCGAGTTAAATGCCTTAGATGGATAAAATGTTGTTGATTTAGTGGTGGAAAATTGCTTTTTTGGACTAAAACAATACGGGTGTGTTGACATTCGGGCCATTCAAATGAGGCTGACTCGAGATATTATCAATCAACAATATTTCCATTAACTGGACTATCTTCTCCTTCCTTCCTGGTAACGTCTGCCATCCCCAAAGCTGTTGATGTCATGGACAAGAGTATTTTTCACCTAATTTGCTTGACAAACGTTCACCTGCAAAATGCACTGGATGTATAAGTGCCAGGTTATAAGGGCCCTGGACATTAGCCCCCAAATATAACTTATGGAAGGAACCAAAGGGTCAGATCTTCACATTTTTATCCTGGTGTGAACTGCTCAAGGCTAAAGGAGGAAGCAAAGATGTCCTCCTGTCCATAACCGTAAGCAGTGAAAGAGGGGATGGAGCAGCCAAGCAAGACAAGAGAGCTCCAACTGTTACAGTTATTAGCAGATCTAGAGGTTGCAGTGGGCGGTGAGAATCTGATGCTGCAATTACAAGGCACTCACAGAGAGCTATCAGCAATGCAGCAGCACATTAAACATAGAGCATTTGTTTTGCTAATTAAAAACTGCCTTTTTAAATGTACCAACCAAGCTTGCCTACCCTTTGTTTTAAAATATTGTCATTTTTTTATTTATTGGTTCAGCTACCCCTTAAGAAATGGAAAATATATGTGATTTACAATAAGTAAATTAAATTCAAATGCTATTTTTACACCCCCAGTCTATTTTTACACCCCCAGTCTGTGTAAAGCATTTGAAGATAACAAAAGCTTAGCTGAAAAGTCTACACATCATTGGCCGAGCACCTGCTGGGAAGGCCACAAAGAGAAGTACTGCATTTCTACGCAACCTATAGCCATACATCATACAGAGTGATAACGCTATAGGTGGATGCAACCAGTTTTTGAAAGAGCAGCAAATTGCCAGATAATGCTGCACACAGAAGCGCTGTGAGGCAGAGACAAACCAGGTGTCATACAGCACAAAGAGAAGCCTAAAGGCAAAGCGATAAAGATGCAAGAAACTGTCATCTGCTTACCAATACTGCTTAAAAGAGTCATCATTCCACAATGCTGGAGGGAGTGACCCCAGAGAAAGCACCTGGTGTTGTGCTTGCAGAGCCATCCATACCCGAAGTGGACCACCAGCAAAGGTGCCGAGTGGGGCTCAGAACAACTCCAGAGGTCTTTGAAGTTCAGAAAGCTGAGAGAGGCGATTGGAATCATGAAAGTTTGCTTTTCCAATAGAAACCAAGAAAGAGGTCACGTTCCCTGTCACTATCAAAGATGACCCAGAGGCCAGCACATGGCAAGGCCTCTGAGATAGTTTGCATAAACCAGATTACCAAGCAGCGTCGGAAAGAACACTACCCTCCTCATAAGTAAGTTCCACCAATGTTTACAATGCCGCCGCCTTCTTGAAACCACCACCGCCATTCGATATCACCAAAGAGCTGAATATTGGCGACAGATGGACTGCCTGGATAGAGACATTTGATGATTTCATTGATGCGATAGAAGAAGCAGATAACAAGAAGATTATCAAGTACCTTAAGAATCTTGCTGGTGAAGTTGTTATAGAAGTCATAAAGAAAATGGTGCGAGCTGACGAAATTACATACAGTCAAATTAAAGCAGACTTGTATCTCAAGTTCAATCCAATGCCGAATGTAGGTTACAAAGGGTATATTTTTAGACAAGAACAACAGAAAGCTGGTGAGACCATCGACAAATGTGTTGAGAGACTCGATTCGCTCATCAAGCCCTGTAAATTCAATGAATTTAATGATGAGGAAGCTATACGCCTCAGAGTGATTGACGGATGCTTGTCAGACTCGTTCACATGACGAATGCTGAGAGAAACTCTTAGTCTGGAGCGAGTTCTCATGGCTGCCAGAGCAGAGGAGCGTGCTGATGAACAGGCTGCTGACATGGAGGCCAGAAGTGCCCAAAGTGAGTCAGTCCTGAACGTGAAAAGTGAGCAAAGCACAAGGCCGAGGGACACAGAGTGATTTCTCCACAGAAAAAGAAGTTGGTCTTCAGGTGTGGATTTTTATTTCCACACAAAGGTGTCCCACCATTGGGCAGATATGCAAAGGCTGTGGAAAGGAGAACCATATTGTAATGGTCTACAATGTGAAGGAAAAAGAAAGTGCATCACAGCGTGAAGACAAAATTGCCGCTCAAACGTTCCAGAAGCGGCGTTTGACGCATGGCCACAAGGCCAAGTGGCCATATCAGCTGAGGGAAATCGACACCAAATGAAGTCGATTGTCATCTAAATCTCTGTCAAACAGTTCTTCAGTATCAATGTCAAGTGGAAGTGAAGAGGATGGTTGTGCCATGCCGATGTATACCTCAGAGAAACGTGCAAATGTTGGACTTGCCTCATGTGAGGAAAAAGCATCAAAGTCATTCAAACACTGTCTGAAAATCACACTTAAAGCCAACGGTTGCTCATTACCTTTCATTATCAATAGTAGTGCATCAATAAATATTATGCCTGAGGAGAAATACAATGTACTATCTCGTTACTCCGACATAAGCCATCGAAAACTAAAATGTATACGTGGGCTTTATCGACGCCGCTAAAAATTCAAGGTTAATTTGTAGCAACAATGAAACAAAAGAAAACAAAAGTACTAGCACCCATTCATGTACTTCACGATATGGTGTCAAGTGCCTGTTTACTTAGTTTCAGCACCACTGCTGATATGGGACTGATATCAGTGAACTATAACATGAATGCTCATCATAAAATAGTCAGTCTATTCCCTTCGTTGTTTCATGGGTTGGGAAAACTCAAGACTATGAAATTCAATACACATTAATGAGGATGTTCGTCCTATTGCTAAAAGACACCGACAAATTGCCTTTAATTCACAGGAAGTGGTTGAAAAAGAACTTGAATCCTTACTCAAACATGATACAATTGAGCGTTCCACTGGCCCAGCACTATAGGTTTCTCCCATAGTGGAAGTACCCAAAAAGGACAGTGAAGTATCTGTACGCATCTGTGTGGATATAAATCAAGCGAACAAGGCAAACGAAAGGGAACGACACCCAGGTACACACATTGCCGACATGATAACACAGTTGAATGGTGTGAAGGTATTCTCTCGCCTTGATCTGATAAAGGATATTTCAAGATGTCAATAGATTTAGCATACAACCTGTCATGAATGCTTTCAGTTATAGGGATGACATATTGGTTTTTGGAGCTACACAGAAGGAGCACAATAAAGCTCTCACATGAGTGTGTTGTTTGCCTGCTGATGCAGGTTTAACTTTGAATGCTGAAAAACTTGAGTTCCATAAGACAAAGTAAAAATTCTTTGTCTATATCTTTTCTAATCGGGGCATGACACCTGATCCAGCTAAAGTGCAAGCATTGTCAACTGCCAGTCCCCCACAAGATGTTTCCATGTTACGTTCATTCCTTGGCATGGCCAGCTATTGTTCTAGATATATACAACACTTTGCCATTGTCAGTGCGCCTTTAAGAGGCTTGATGAAACCGGTCACATGAATGCGGAAAAAGCTTCCAGAAAATCAAACGAGCTATTGAGAACGCTACTGAAATGGCATACAAGGCTTGATACGGAGGTTGTTGTTGACAGTAGCCCTGTCGGGTTAGGAGCCATCCTTGCACAGCACAGTGGACACATAAGCGTTCAAAGACGTATTTTGGCATATGCAAGCAGAAGTTTATCCCAAACTGAACATGCTTATTCCCAACCTGAGAAAGAAAGCTTGCCAGTGCTGTGGGCTTGTCAACATTTCCATGTATTCTTGTATGGGAAGCCCTTCACACTTGTGACAGATCAAGCATTGTTGACCATCTTTGGCAATCCAAACGCAAAAATGCCTCCTTGCACTGAATGTTGGGGTCTGTGATTGCAGGAACACAACTACACCAATGTCCATAGGCCCGGGAAAGATCAAAACCATGATGACTACTTCTCACAAGTGCCTCTAAGGTGGGCTGGCACTTCTTTCAAGGCAGCTGAAGCATACATAAATTTAATAGTGAAATCAAGCACCCCAGCCGCCATTTCGTTGGAACAAATTGTCACTGCCACGAGTCAATATAGTGACATGCTAAAACTGAAAGACATTATTACACATCAGTCTTGGTACCAGCATCCTTTGCCTCTTACCAGTGACAGTGAATACCAGAAGTTTGAAAATGTCAAAGATTAACTGTCCATTACTCAGGAAGGCATTATTCTTAGAGGTTCGAGAATTGTCATTCCGGAGAGTCTGCAACAACAGATAATTGCAGTGGCCCATGAAGGACATCGTGGAATTGTTGCCACCAAACAAGCTCTCTGAGACCGAGTCTGGTTTCCATATCGTAACGAGAGAATTGAAAGAGAATTGAAGGCCTGTCATCTATGCAATTGTCTGTCATCAAACACCACTCAACATACCTTAAACATGTCAGAGTTGCCAACACATGCATGGGAAAGAATTGCTGTTGACTTATTCGGTCCTCTTGACAACGGACATCACCTGATGGTGATCGTTGATGAATACTCCAATTTTCCATTGATAGAAGATCTCTCATCCATCACTCAAGAAAGAGTCATTGAGAGATTAGACAGCATTTTCACGACATGGGGTGTTCCTATGATCTTGAAGTCTGACAATGGCCCACCTTTCAATAGTTAATAATTCAGAGACTTTCTCCGTCATCTTAATGTGAAGCATCAGAAGAGCTCACCTATTTAGCCACAGGCCAATGGCTTTGTCGAACATTTCATGAGTACTCTTAAGAAAGCTGCCCAGCGTGCTTTAATAGAAATGCTCAACCTTAAAACTGTCTTAAATTCGACTCTTCAAGCTTACCGTTCGACCCCTCACTCGACCAAAGGGGAAAGACCTGCAACCTTGATGTTCAGGAGAGCCATGACGGCCAAGTTACCTCAATGGACCAACAGAAGATCAAATAGTGAGGAAGAAACCCGCATGAAAGAATTGGATAGTAAAAGAAAAATGAAGGCCTATGCAGACAAGCATCGACATGCAAAAGATGTTACGTTCACTAGCGGAGATCAAGTGCTTGCTCGTCAGCATAGAAAACAAAAGTCTGATGCTCCTTACAATGCTGATCCATTTCATGTTATGACCAGTAAAGGACACATGGTGACTGCCCAATGTCCTGGGAAGTCCATTACGCTTGATTCCTCTCATTTCCGACTTGTGGCTTATCGCTTGTCAGGCGCTGATGTCAATGTAGAGACTGGGTCTGAGAGGACTAGTGAAAAACCCCTGACTGCTATTGCTCCTACATCACCAACGCAGGTCATGGACACTTCTACAGCCTGTCCCCAGTTTCTAAAGACACGGTAAGGACGTGTGATCAAAGCGCCACAAAAGCTAATTGAAAAGCTATGATTGTGTATATATTTGTAATATTTTTATTTTTTATTTAACTGAGGGGGAGATGTAGTGTCGAGTAAGTTTGGAATGACGGAACCCTTGTGGCTCCTGATGGACTCCGTAGAACTTTGATGTAAGTTTTAGAGTGAAGTGAAGTGAATGCAGGTTTAGAATGCTGGGTTCGCAGTTACACGCAGAAGAATAAAGATGTGTTACTAAGCTCCGTGTGTGGCGTAGTTATTGGCAAGTACCCAGGGCTGGGGAGGACGCTACAATTGCAATTGAGACTCACACATTTGAATGTCAGGTTAAGCTCTCACACAGTAGTGTTAATGTTACATCAGGTGCAAAAGGAAAGGACCTCTAAATTTTGCTCTGTTCAGACGTCTGCTGTGCTGTGTGCAGCTCCTGGGAGTTGTAGGGCTTTAGGGAGCGGTCCCGCCTACAGATCCCTAATTGATTGGAGGAACTGCTTTAATAGCTGCCAAGTTTTCAGATTGCTAATGTGTGACATTTCCATATTCCCAGTGCACTTGTGTGTGACATTTTTGTGAATTTTGAATGACACTACTATCAGAAATGATGACATGCAGTAAAGTTTAATAGTCAGTCTAACCCATGGAGAAGGTGTAACTACCTGTCCCAGAATGCAAAGTGTTTGCATACAAAATGTCAGGAACGGCCAAAGGTGTCAGCCATATGTGGCAGCCAGTTGGCAAATAAACTGTGATTTTACTATGGCACAGCTATGCTTTGAACACATCAAAGTGCTGATCAACTACTTTTGTAAGTCATGATTCCCAGTGGTGTAACGAAACTTGAGGGGGCACCCTGGAAAGTACATGGAGGGGCCCCCTCCCCAGCCCACCAGCCCCTGGAGAGGGGCCCCTGGCGCTCGGGCTCCTCTCCACCCGCACCCTGGGGTCTTTTGTTACGCCACTGATGAGTCCACTTTACTATCATTTAGGTGTTATTATGTTTGTTTTAGATTAATTTTATCTTTTAAATCAGTTTACTGATGTCACTATATTATTATTGATGATAAAAATTATGTGGCATCACTTCCTGTAATGTAATTGAATATCCTAATTAGTTCTCCTGCCTGTTAATTTGTTTTAACTTGAGAGCTCTGCTTAAATTAGCATTACCCCGGTAATAAGTAGAGGAACAATCATATACTCCTGAACAATTTAACATCCAATATATCAGATGACATTCCTAAATGACTGATAGTTACCATTAAATTTGTTATAAGCTACATCATAGTAATATTACAATACCAGTCAACTCAAACTCATTTGGAGGGTGTTGTAATGGTCTCAGCCGCGCATGGGGTGTTTCCTTTCACACCCCGGTGCCGTTCATCATGTTGGTTGTGTCCGCGGAGTAAAAAATAAACAGACAGGGCTGCGCGTGGACAGTTTTGCAGCAGACCAAAGCCAGAGTGTGCGTGTGTTCATTGCGCGTCTGTTCCCATGCAAAACTCCATTGCCTTGCTAAGGCCTAGCATCACAGGCGAGGCCACCGACACAACAACTGGCGACGCAGGACGGGATCTACCACCCGCTGTGCGATGTTCGGCCGGAGCCCGCAGCACGTTGCTGTCGGCAGCAGAGGGTAGTTTCACCGCAAAGTGAGCATGACTCCGCCCATCAGCCCGAACCACTTCTCCAGTAAGTGCCATGTGCCGATAGCGAACCTGCAGCATGCACTTCACGGGCCACGCTGCACTCCAGCATTGCTGAACAGCCCGTGATCGACAAGCACAATTTTTGACAAATCCAGGGCCACAGAAGGGGGCCCAACTGCACACTTCAAATCTACATAACCAAAAGTGGATGTGTAAGCAAAAAAAAAAAAGAAAGAATAAAGAGAAAAAGTAGGCAGCGCAGAGACAATGTCTGGTACAATAAACCCTTAAGGAAGAAGGTCACTGTGCACCCTACAGGTGAATCGGTGCGAGTGTCGACACTAGCAAGGGGAAAGAGTGATCACAGACAGCTCCATTCCATCCAGGGCAGTTGAGCATACATGACGTCAGTACCCCCCATCGAACCTTTCGTCATAACCGATGATGTTCACAAACTGGCCAAGAAGGTACGTGAGGCTGGACCCCCCAGTACGTATACCACGCTCAAGGCAACGCTGTATGCACATTTTGCCCCCTTGCAAATCTGGATTATGAATGCTTTCTGCTCAGATAAGCCCGCCAGGCACCGGAGGAGTCAGTAGATGAATTCTACACCAGGCTCTGCAAGTTGGCATCCACTTGCACCATCCCTGATGAACAAGATGAGGTCTGCGCATTGGCTAAGCTGCGAGAACACATTCTGCAAGTGCCACGGATGACTTCCTTAGCATGGGCTGATTGAAGGAGTTGTCTAAGTCTAGGACAGCTAACATGGAGGCAATGCTCCAACGGGCCATTAAGTCAGAACCGGTCAATCAAATAGAGGCCGCCTCCTCAACCACAAAGAAAAAGGATCAACCCAAGTCACAGCGAAAAGGGAGGCTATGCAGGTGGTGTGGTGGCACCACCACTCATGCGGGTGATTATCCAGCGAAGGGGCGGAAATGTTCAGCCTGTGACAAAATGAATCACTATGCCAAAGTCTGCCAGTTGACACCCATCTCCAAAGGATAAAAAAGGAGAACATCGAATCAGGTGGACTCAGAGTCGACGATGGTTGATGATGAAGACATGGATGAAGATGAATCTGAAAGAACGGTCCATGTCATCCACATCATGGAAGAAGACCCAAGCCGCATCCGACGAGCTCCACAGTGCAAAGTTATGGTTGAAGGTCAACCGATAGTGGTGCTCATCGATACGGGAGCTTCAATAAACATTCTACCTCTGGCTCTACATCGAGGGATAGTGACACACCCGGTTTTGCGCCCGACCACCAGATGAGTGTATGCCTATGGCACTGCCAAGTGCCTCCCTTTGGTGGGAGTTTTGACCACCACTATCAGCCACCAATGTCAAGCCATGAAAACAAAGGTTTACGTAACCAAGGAAGGGGCCGACATGCTACTAAGCTGCCACACAACGGAACGGCTACAACTGGTTCAATTTGCTTTTGGGGTGCATGTCAGCTCCCTTGACTCTTTGCTCGCTGAGTTTGAACAACTGCTTCAAGGCATCGGAAGTTTAAAGAACTGCATGGTCCATCTCCACATTGACCAGTCAGTACAGCCGGTGCACCTGAGACATCGTCAGGTGGCTTTCCACCTCTGCCCCAAGGGAGACGCCGAGCTGTTGAAGCTGGAACAAGCAGACATCATAGAGAGAGTGGAAGGTCCCACCTCAAGGTAGTCGCCCATTGTGGTAGCACGCAAGCCCAAACAGCTGGGGGCGGTGAGCATATGCATCGACATGCGAATCCTGAATACTGCTATCAAGCAGGAACGTCACCTGACCCCACCGTCAACGACATTGTGGGAGATCTCACTGTATCTCTTAGGTTCTTGAAGATATATCTCAGATCCGGATACCACCAAATTCTTCTTGCTACGAGATCACGGCATGTGACCACTTTTTCTACGCATCTGGGGCTACGCCAATATAAACGTCTCAGTTATGGCATCTCTAGTGCTGTCAAAGTGTTTCAGGATACCATCAGGGGAGTGTTGACAGGGATCACTGGTGTCCTGAACGTCAGTGATGATATTTTGGTTCATGCCCCCACCTTGGAAGAACATCTCTAACGTTTGCGATCTATGTTTCAGCGGCTGCGGAACTGTGGTCTCACCTTGCACAAAGACAAGTGCAAATTTCTAAAAGAAGAAATCTGCTTCTTTGGCTACCGTATCTCTGCCAAGGGGATCAACCCCGACCCTGCCAAGGTTCTCGACATCCAGAATGCGCCTGCACCTTCCACCATCACTGGAGTAAGAAGTTTCTTAGGCGTGGTCATTTATTGTGGCCGTCTCATACCGAATTTGACTCAGCTCACAGGGCCATTGGGGGAGCTCACAAGAACACCCAACCCTTGGCAGTGGGGTCCCAAGCAGGAGGAATCTTTCCAGAACACTAAGCAAGCTCTATCTGCTGGCACCACGCTTGCCTACTTTGACCCCAGCAAAGACACTGCGTTGTCTGTTGACGCAAGCCCCACTGGTCTAGGGGTCGTGCTGTCCCAAAAACAACCATGCAGAGAGTGGCACAGATGGGCAGAGTGGGCCACCATCGCGTATGCCAGGCGTGCCCTGACCCCGACTGAACAAATATATTCTCACATTGAGAAAGAGGCGATCACCATCCATTGGGGCTGCTGTCATTTTCATATCTATCTTTACAGACACCCAGGCACAGACCACAAACCCCTATTACCGCTATTCAGAGAGTCAGCATCAAAGCCTCCACCCAGGATTGAGAAGTGGATACTCCAGCTTCAAGAATACCACTTTTCTGTGGAATACCGGCCTGGTTCCCAAAATCCAGCTGACTATCTCTCGCGTGGCCTGTCACTCCTCAAGAGACCCAGGAAGCTGAAGAAGCAGAGGAGTATATCCGGATCGTGGTAGATAGATCATGCCCGCTGCCTGTCTCGCTCACTGACATCATTGAAGTGACCCGAACCGATGACTGTCTCCAGCAGGTGATGGCTGCGGTCCAGTCGGGAAAGTGAGACATCATGGCGTCCCTCTCTGGCAAGACGGTAGAAGCCCAGAGTATATTCAAGTTGCTGCATCACATAAAAGATGAACTCTCTGTCTTGGCTGATGGATGCCTGCTCCGAGGTCCGAGGCTTGTTGTGCCTGCCTGTCTGACTCAGCGAATGGTCGACCTGGCTCACGGATCCCACCTGGGAGTTGTGAAAACTAAAAACAGGTTAAGAAACAAGATATGGTTCCCCGGCCTGGATGATAAGGTCGAGAACACTGTCCACGGGGGGAAGTGACCCGTCCCCTCCTGTTATCATCGAACCCTCACCAGGTGTCCCGTGGCAACGTGTAGGCGCTGAGTTTGGCAGATGAAAAACACTTCCTCGTTGTAGTGGATGACTATTCCCTCTACCCGGAGGTTGAGATTGTTAGAACCACCTCTGCGGAAGAGACCATCCCGAAATTGAAGAAAATGATGGCCACTCATGCCTCATCAAAGAACTGCACATGAACAATGGTCCTCCGTTCAATGGCCAAGACCTCGCCCACTATCTTGAATCGCATGAGACCAAGCATTGAAGGATCACTCCACGTTGTCCTCAGCCAAAGGAGAGGTTGAGCGGTTCGTGCGAACCCTCACAAAGACAATTTGAATAGCCCAGGCAGAGCAACGGTGCGTAGAAAGGGCGACCTATACTTTCCTGAAGGACTATAGGTTAACATCCCACTCCACTACTGGAGTGGCTCCAAGCACTCTGTGTTTTGGACGCGGGGTCGTCGATGTCATTCCTCACCATTCGACTTGGGTGCTAGCCCTGGTGCCGAGGAGTTGTGACCAACCACGCAGAGAGGAGCAGAACCGCAGGGCGTCCCAGCACCGGAGGGCCCGGACACCGAGACTCTCTGTGGGGTATTGGGTGCTCCACAAAGACTGTCATCCAGGGAGCAAGTTCAGGTTATTTTCATTGCGCATCTGTTCCCACGCCAAACTCCATCGCCTTGCTAAGGCCTAGCGTAACAGGCAAGGCTACCGACACAATAGGTGTCACTCTCTTTTCAAAAATATACACCAACCAAAAAGCAAGAATCTTCCACAGACTTCTATTCGGTCACCCTCTTTGCAAACATGCACACCCTTCAAAAAATCAGTTTTTCTCAATTCACTTTAATGAGATGACCCTCTTAAACCACTGGCCTCGCCCTCATTCCAGAGCCACGTGGTTGACAGGTATATTAAAATCAACATTATGTATACACACCAAGATATCTCTGCTGCAACCTCTGGCCCTTTGTGTGATTATTTTGCATGACTTAAATCAGTGTTTCAAATCTGAGTGATGATTCGATCAGTCAGGTTTTCGTGACCGCCTATACAGTGGTAGTGGGAGCTAGGCAACCAAACCAACAGGGATGACTGAATGAAATTGCGCTTGGAATACGACTGCAAATATCGAAGCCATCTTGTAGTAGTAATAAAGAGTCACAAAGACGCCTGTAAATGTAGAGTGCTCTTTGGGATGAACGCAAAATATTATTTTTCCATAGGAAAAATATTATTGCTCCAAGATATCTGTGCTACGCCTTTGAAACGGAAGGTAGCAACGTCTTGTGCACACTTTATTTCGCATACTAGTGGGTTTTTTGTTTTTAATTTCTGCAACACATCGATGTCCCGTGTTTAGCCTTCACCCAACCGATTACAATGGGCCAGCTCCGTCGTCGAATGGTTTCGTGCAACGCATGCTCTGCTTTTCACGTATAGGCTGATAGTAATGTTCTTCACTCCTACCGTGCCACCAGATCCACTCTAGCCATCCTTGAAATCGTTGAGTATTTCTATTGGTTAAGTTTAACGTGACGCGGCTAGCTGGCAGCCAATCCGCTCTTGCCACACTCTGGGTCCGGGTGTGAGTGTTGATACTTCCGGTGATTTCGGGCCGCTGCTTTCCCTCTTCTGCAGAGTCCAGAGCTGAGGAAGCAGCGGAGCTGCAGTGACAGGACCCGCGCCCCCCTAGCCTGCTGAGTCGTCCAACATGGCTCGCTTCGCCCTTCTACTACCATCTGCCTTCGCCCTGTTGTTTTTCGGCGTCGCCTCAGCTTCTGACGTGCTCGAGTTCACCGATGACAACTTCGAGTCTGAAACCAAGCAGCGCAGCCTCATCCTGGTGGAATTCTACGCTCCCTGGTGAGGAAGAGCAGTGTGTTGGGGTGGGGAAGTGAGACGGAAGGGTCGAGATGGGGTTGCGGGGTTAGGAGTGGCACGGTATGGGGTTCCTCTTCCTAGCAACTCGTGACAGGTGTAGGCTAGGTGCACTTCAACTGAACCACCACACCCGAAACCGGTGAAATGTTGAAGGAAAGTTCAGTAGTGTACACCGGATATTTTGCGACGTAGAGTAATCTGCGAATCCAGGTGAGAGGGAGAAAATGACTTCATCTGTGAGTGCAGTGAAGAGCCTTTGAAATGCCTGCATTTACGCAAGAGACGTCGGGCGAAAGTGGCTCTATGTGAGAGGCAAAAGCTCAATGATGTGAAGTGAGTGGCACCCTTCAGACGGGCATGACGGTGGAGCTCCAGCGAGGGCCTGTAGAGGGCGTGGTGTTGGGCAGAGAAACGGCACATTTATAAGTTCTTATTTTTTATATTGATCCATCTGTTAATAGTACATGTATGTTAAAGTGCATGACAATGTTTGTAAGGTCGCTAACCATATCTATAACAACTTAAAAATTACATATGAACGTGAAAGTGTCAGGGATGCGGTGGCCTCGACTAGGAAGGCTCAAGCAACGCATTGCATCCTAAGCCAAAGTGCCCATTAGCCATGCTCTTGGTGTTGGGTTTCGCCTTGGGTGCTTCTTGTACGCAGGGGACCCACAAAACTGAATCGGCGACAGTCAATAGAAATCATCCGGCGACCTTGCATTATACAAATGTGAGACCCGTAAAGCGACAGGGACCTCCTTGCAATTATGTCTCATCTGGTGTTTAGATCAAACGTAGTAGCACGTCTTTAATATCATTTAATCCCAAAGTGAAATGTACTATTCTTTGTATCTGTGCACACGTGCTCAGATGTATGTTTATTTAATTGTAGACTATTCTCTTTAGCATAGCATTCCGTTGTGGAACAAATGGAGCGCTTAAATTAAAGTGCCTTTATGTACTCATGATATGGTTTGAAGGACTTTTGTTGCCAGTGGACCGATCCTTATTGCACTTTTACAACCATTCGGACTAGGCCATTTTCTGCTCTCCATGCCACTGGAGTCAAGCTATCCTGGCTGATGAGGGCTGAAAGCCCGAAACCGGTCCTAGGATGCTTGTTTCCAGTCCAGGGAGGACCTGGCTTGGCAGTTCGGGCTGGACTGTTCCCATTGGGCGCAGGGTCAAGACTGATTTGCATATGGCTGGGTTCAAACTGGAATGGTATGGTGAGCAAAAAAACGATGGATTTAGGCCCAGATCTCTGTACTGGGGTGAATGTATGACATTGTTCTGCATTCTGTCCATCAATTGTTGTTTTTGCATTTTCTGTAAACTCCATGTGAATTGTACGTCGGAAATCAGGCTTTCCTCTGTCTGACTGCGTCCGCTGATTAAAAACTGTCTGGAGTTAACACTTTCCTTGTTTGGCACTTTCTTGGTGTGTTTAATTCCTAGTGTTTGAATTTTACAGCTTCTTCAGTCAGCAAGTAAAGTTAAAAATCACGAGCTTCTTGATTTCTCAACTGCAATGAAGCAACCGTACATGAGTATCCAAAGGGTACGTTGCATACCGGAAGGAGTGGACTTTCATTTCTACTGTCAGTTATTGCACCACACCGAGGCCTGTCTCCTTTGAAATGATGCCACGTTTTTATTGAGAGGCATGTTATTTGCAGTTGATACTTGAGTCATGTGCTTTTGTCAGTTTGTAGTTTCAGTTGCTCGCAAGAACCAACCTCCCATCCTTTTCCGTGCTGCTAATGACATGGGTCGGAATGCTGGGTAAGGTGTGGGTGGTGTCTGTTTCTCATTGGCTGCCAGATGTTTTGTGGCTCCGTGTGATTGGCTTTTAAAAGGTACCGAGTTAAGTTTTGATGCACACAGTATGTGCAAAGGAGCACGAAACTTATTTTGCCGTCATTGTCAATAAACTGAAAAGCAGCAGTATTAATTGGTTAACACAAACATTAATTTTCTATAACTGAAGGCCAGTGATTGAAGCGGTCACACGTGGACAGCGATGCTTCATTTGTCCATGGCCTGCGTTAGATGCTGCCACATTGAAGTGCCACGTGGTTCCCTGGTATATTTGTTTCTTCAGATCCCAGTCCAAGTCTATCTTTTTGTCCCAACACTATTTTTATACAGTTTATATATTGTTGTAGGCAGTGGTGCTGCACGGATAGAACGTAGGCATTTCATACACAGTCATTCCTCAGATGCCGGCGTTTGATCTAGAGGCCAAATTATTTTCGAAGATACCGCCATTATTTTTGTTATCTTTCTGTTAGAAAATTCACGTTCGCATTGCGGTTTTGAAAAATCGCGTATCTGGTTGTTTATTTAAGTGCACGGCTCGTGATTGAGGTTACTCCACACATGGCTCGAAGCGTCTGAACAACTTTGTCTTCTGTCTTAGAAATTTTGAAAGTCGCTTGGCCTTCCATAAGAGTCCAAAGGCTGTCTAATGGTCTCTTGTAGGCACAAGCGTCCCTTTGTTTCAGGCTCTGAACCAGGAAGCCTCTAGGTGTCGGCGTGCTCTAGAAACAAAGATAAAGAAACTACAAGTCATATTTTGCCTTCATAATTACTTGCTCCACCGGCCGCCCCCAAAAAGTATTGAACGAGTACGAGCCGCCATTAGATGGGGAGCCATGCATCATTATCTTCGGTTCTTTGTAACGTGCTCTTTGTTTCTAGTAGAAAATGTTTCATCCAAGACTTACTTGTGAGTTATTGAGTTTTGCTATGCTTTTTCGTAATTTAGTCCTAATTCCGAATTTAATTGTTAAAAATTGCGATCGGTTTCCTCTTTGGTAAGTGTAGATAGGACATTGCTGATAAATCAGTTAATATTGGCTTTCACAACAGAGCCTGCAGTCCTCCCAGTGTGCACTTGGGGTCAGACTTAACATTTACATCTATCACTGAAATTTACTGTCAGTCGCTAGGAAATCGTGTCAGGCTCTTGTTGTCTTTTCGTGAATCCAGTTAATTAATGGCTTCTTGATTAGTCTCCTTTGCAATCTCGACTGTTTGTCTTTATTTTCATCGCCAATACTCTGCATTCCTGACAGCCTTTTCAGCGTATATGCTGAAATGCAAAAAAAGAGCACCCTACATAAGTTATGGTCACCTGCTTCTGCTGCTTGCATAAGCTGCAGTCAGAATATTGCAGTCACACTTAAAGCTCCCTTACAGTTTTTACTTCTCTTCCACAGCTTTATTGGAAAGCAGATCTATTTTGTACAGTGTAGACTGTCAACCCTTGCTTCTAATTTGATGGTTCTTATCTTTCTTAGTTCACTGCTTCTGATTCGGTTACTGTGAAGTTCTTCCAGGTATTGGATGTCACAAATGACAGGTACACCTTGCTCCAAGCAAGTTTAATTTATTTTCAGGAAAAAAACTCCAGCCACAGCAAGTGCAACAACACAGCTTCAGCTCTCCCTCTCGACTCCAACTCCCAATCTTTAAACACAAACATTCTTAAACAGAATGGGGAGAGAGGAATATACCAACTAATAAGGCAATCACACCCCCCTTCTCTAACACGAGCAACATTATAAACAAGCATTGGCATAGCCAATAGGTCTCGCTTTTGGGGCCTTATAAGTGTTTAGGTATGCAGCACATTATCCTGTGTATTGTGCTGCTAGGTATTGAATAGCTATACAATTACTATATATTGGGTTATGCAGTCTGATTTATGACAAAATGTCCCCCCACTCTCCCGCTTCACTTGGCCCCGGCAACCTCGAAGAGCTCAGTCCACACGTCCAGATTGTAGAACTCTGCGGTGAAGCCGGGTGCAAAGCCAGTGGACATGACCCCTGGGGCACAGCATAGTTTCATGAAGTTTAAGTACTTCGGCTTGTGCTCGCCTGCCCAGTTCCACCCAAACCATTCGGTGCCCGAAGGAAGGTACCGAGAAGACTCCCCAGTGCAAGAATATCCCGAACTTGGCCTCCTAATACCAGGCTGGCAAAAGACGTGTCCAGGGACCGCCAGTCGGGGGTGTAGCGAGCCCAAAGTGCTGGGATGGCAAGCAAGACGACCACGGGAAAAAGCAGTGACATCTCGAGTCCAACGGACAAAGCAGGGCAATGGGCAGTGATACATACAGCACTGCGTTTCCGCCACACTTCAGAGCAAAACCTGCACTGCGTACGTGTCTGTTAGATGTCTACTGTGAGCAGGGAAATACTGTTACTGCCAGGCAATGCTTTTACTTCCGCCACAAAGACCACTACACACGCGCTCAGCCCCGGTCATAAGAATTTTTTAGTTACGTTTATTGCTTCACCACCGTAACCTCACAAACAACTCTAGCTTGACACAAATCAGCATCTCCGCCAATGGCAAACCCGAGCCATGGTGGATGTGATAGGGAGAAGAACTTTAAATTAAACCACAGCCTTCGGTCGGACATGTAGTACCCCGAGGCATGTGGCGGGGCGAAAAGCTACAGAGAATGCGAGACGGACAGCAGTTTTTGTGCTCTGCCCCCTGCCGGTGACTGGCTACGGTAGCCATGAAAACAGCGTGTGTAAAGTCTGCCCGTCCAGTGCGCTTAGTTAAACAAGCCTAAAGGAAACAAGCACACCCCGGTCTGCAGAAGCAAACATGAATGAAGGCATGCACGTGAACCGCGCGCTGGGGGCATCTGAGGTGTGACAGAAGCCACGGCGCCCCAGTACCACCCCGGTACCCTCTGCAGTGCAAGCGGGCCACACTGCAGGTTACCGGGGCGGGCCTGTCATGTGTACAGTGACGCGCGCTCAAGGAAACCCTCGTCCTCCTCCCACCGGACCTCCATGCACCCCCCTCCCCTGCGTTCCCACCACTTATAACAGAGCCGTATTACCTGCCCCACCTCAGCCCCATGTCGTCACGCGAAGAATGTGGCAGCCACAGCCTGGAAATTCCCGTTGTCCGCTGACTGAAGCAAACAAGAGTTAATAGAAAAAATGGCGGGCCACTCTTTTTCCTATTTGTTTACTTTTGCTACAATCGCGGCACCCGCGCTTTACCTTTAACCATGTTAAAGTAAAGCGCGATTGCTGCAAAAGTAAAGAAATAGAAAAAATAAATCTATTTCTTTACTTTTTCAACAATCGCGGCACCTGCGCTTTAGCTTAACATGGCATATCTGTGCCCTGGTGAATCCAATTAGCTTTGCCAGTGCTTGTTGGATTTGCATCAGTAACACTGCCCACACTCCTTGCACTATCACCACAGAGCCATACTCAAGACACTATACTTTAGACAGAAACCCGCCATCACGCCTGCGCCCAGTGCAGCCCCAGAGCCCTAGAATTGGCAGAGGACTGCCTCACAATGGCCGTCCCAGTGAACAGTGAACACCCACCCACCAGCAACACACACTGCTAATAAAATTACCCCCTCGAGTGCACAATTTCCCATGGTACAACAGCGACCAGGTTTGTGACTCGTATACAACAAGCACTGGCAAAATCAACAGGTCGGTCTTAGTCAAGCACACATTTGTTACCCAAAACGATTAACATCGAAATGGATACAGGTACCGAGGAGACCTGCGGCGGAACACAGCCGTGTAAACAAGCAGAAGAGGGAATCAGTTTCCCAGTCTGCCTCGGAGGATTTCCCCAAATCCGGACCACAGGGGGCTGGTGTGCTGAAGGGACAGCCTAGCCATGTGTGATGTTTGCATATAAAGAGTTCACACCATTAACAAGTTTACCAACAAGCCAGAGGGTGACAGACATGACGGAAGGAGGGGTAACTGGTGAGAACAGCAAACCTAGATAGAGATTGAGATCACCCCCGGCCCCCCTGCATTCCTCCCTTGGCTGAGGCCGCTGCACGACACTGCGCAAGCAAGGCGCTGCACGCCCAGAACATTAACCAAACGGTGGGCTTTGGAGGGGCGGGGCTTTAATCTTGGCACGTCACAAACAGGACTCCCTATACCACTGTTTATTCTCGGGTAACAAAAGCATCAATAGTAACCCATTTACAGGGTCTTCAATAGAGTCCCACAACCCATTTAAACAGCGCGGGGGGTATTGGGGGGGGGGGGGGTGAAGTTGCAAAGCCGATTCGAGCCACTCTGGATTTTCTTTTCCCACCTTTAAGGGTAAGATTAAAAATGCATTGCCAGTGGTAGGCACATCTCCAGCACCAGTGCTGAGAGCAGCACCTCCCAAGACTTCTGACTTTGCCACCACTTCTGCCGCCAACACAACAACCGCAACGTAAATGGGTCTTGAGATAAGTGCACTTTTTTTCAGCACCCCTCCCTCCATACTGCTGCCATTGTGCTGTTGACTGTTTTAGTCAACAGCAAAATGGCTGCAGTAATAAAGGGAGGAGGGGTGCTGGAAAAAAAGTGCACTTATCTCAAGACCCATTTAACAGCACCAAAAGGACGGCTTACAGAGCGTCGCGGCAACGAACCACTCAAGCATTTGTTGCACGAGGTTTTGTGACCAACAAAATTATGCTCATTTCACCATTCACCCTAGAATGAAAGGCTGAGTTGGCCACGCCGAGATCCGCACCTGTGATGCATCTATTCTTAGACCCTGCGCCGTTCCAGGCCGCTTCTTCCCACCGCCCGGTCCTCGCTCCACTGCCCAGCAGAAGAGTGCGCTCCGTGGAGCCGTGAATTCCCCAGCTCAGATTACTCCGCGCCCGTCATTAATCACCGGTTCGAAGCTGCAGCGAGAAGCGCACCGAGGCCAGAGCGGCACCTCGGGGGGCGCAGTCCCCTGGGTAGGGCATCAGTTTGAACGACAGACCCAGGACACGTCAGAGCCCCTCCCCGTATGCCCCTTTGAAGTGCACTGGTAGACAACAGGGTGGTCGCCTCATTCCAGGTTATTACTGACACCGACCCCATCTCTGAACCCTTCACCCACAGATCACGGGGATCAGGTCTGATAGTCTAATGAGTTCAATGGGAGCAACAAGACTTCAACACCCAGAATGCCCCAAGTCAAACAACAAAAGGCGCGAAAGGGAAACAGTGTCTGCAATTACCTGGCGGGAGGTTGGTCACCCGGGCAAACACCAAAACCCAATACCTGCCAAGACCACATCCTTCCACAGCCCAATCACCGGGCCCTTGGAAGCTGCTAGCCCAGCCTGCCCGGACCACACTGCGGGCGGGCGCCAGAACGCGCAGGGTTTGGAAGCAGCAGAACAGAACACGGAGTGGCCTGGTTTAGTCCTCCAAGTGAGAACACTCGTGTGACTCCATAAAGAGAGCGAGAGTGCGTTTAATTGAGTCACTCATGCCCATGTGCCCGATCCCACCTTGGCTCTGCCTGCAGTGAGAGCCACTGGACTCCAGGTACCTTTTTTCGGAGGCCGCCTCCAGCCAACAATACAGGCTTTGTCTCAAGTGACTAACAAGCATTTGAAGGCACGCGCGGGGAGGAGGGGGGGCGACGCGAGTGGTGCGCGCGCCTCGCGCTGAAAGTTAAAATAAATAAAATTAAAAAAAATGAAGCTGATAGCCGCGCGGCCGTGAAAGTGACACGGCCGCGCGGCGCGAAAGTGAAAGGAAAATGAAGCTGACGAGGAGGGGGGGGGGGGAGGGTATTCACGCGCTGTAGTGCACGTCGCGCGCGCTTGTGCGCTTGCGAGCAGCAGGCGTGACCACACGCTCGTGCACCATGGCCTTTTGCTTGCGCGTAACCGCCTGAAAAAGGCCACGACGCACGAGCGTGTGGTCAGCTTCTGAAACCCCTTACTTAAAGTCTCGCCAGAGCAGCGCTTGTGCGCTACTCGAGGCTCGACCTAAAAACTATAGTAAGCTAAACGCATCATAAAACTTAACACCAGTATAAAGAAAATAGAATGATCATGTGACAGTTGAAAACAAAAAACCTCAAACCCAAACATGACGCAAACATAGATAATCTTAATACAATTTATTTAGTTAAAACCACAACTACATGATTAAGGTTCTAGATCCTCTCATCATCCACCCTAACCGCCCCCTTGAACACCTTCACCGCTTTGAGATTTGCTAAAGTGGGAAGAAGCACTCGGAATTCTTTGATAGCTTCACTCTAATCACATCCCTCACCACCACGTCAATGTTTGACAGCCTTGCGAAGGTCATACATCATTTTCCTGTCTTCCTGAATGCAACTCTTCCTACTCTCCTCTATCAGGTCTGTCACATGAGAAAGTTCTTCCCTATATACACTCGTCCATGGTGGACACACTTTAGTATGTGGGTTGCGTTTTATAAAATGTACAAATGGGCTCAACCCCGTGTTAGAATGTGGTGTATACCTATACTCCTCCACCATGATTTCACCATGTCAATCCAGTTCACACCTTTCTGTTTAGCAATCTGAATTGTTTCTTTCAGCATTCTCCTCAACCTCTCGACCATGCCATTGGACTCAGGATGGTACAGGGCACATTTCTTGTGCCTAATGCCTCTTGCCTTCAAAAACTCTTCCATGGTCTTTGAAATTAATTGCACTCCAATATCCGTCAAAATACTCTTAGGATTACCTTCTCAGGCAAACACCTTTCCACTCTTAAATTCATCCCTGGCCACCATTAGGTGGATCTCAGCCTTTCTTTAAACTTGCAAATTCCCTGATGTTCCTCATGGGCCAAAAATACAAGTCTCTAATCCCTGCAGGGGAATTAACTTCTCACCTCTTAATACAATACCATTGTTGACAGGAAGTTCTTATGAAACTTTAGGATGCCCCTTAAACTTCTCATCATGGGACTGAGAGTCCTTCCCTGACATTACACCATCTCGTACAATTTTCATCTCCTCATGTCTTTCAAATTCTGACAACCATTCATTCTCTGAAACTCAACCACCTGAAACGGCACACACCTTGACATCTTTCCTCCACCATGCTTCTTCAACTGTCCCTGACTCTTGCGCTTTCCCTCTCAGTCTTGATAAAGAGTCTGCGACTTGTTCTCCACACCAGGAATGTACTTCACAAAAAAAATTGAAAATCCTGCAAACCTACAATCTACTTACACATGCGAGTGAACACACAATCCAGACCTTTTTTTTAAACTAAAGATCTCTTGCAAGGGTTTGTGATCAGACTGCACAATGAAGCGCACGCCCTACAAAAAACTGTTTTAAATTTGAGACTCCAGAACACAGCTAGCGCTTCCTTCTCAATAGTTGAATAACGTTTCAGCTCTTTTAAGGGACCTAAATGTGAAGGCTATGGTGACCTCCTTGCCATCCTACATATGTTTAAGAACACAGCCAAGACCTTTGTCACTAGCATCAGTAATCGCATAACACTGCAAACATGGTTTAAAACTCTTCAGTGACTGTGCTGATGACAAAGCCATCTTTATGTCCTCAAACTCCTTCTGACAAGCAGCCATCCACTCACACTGGACACGCTTCTTAAGCAGTCCTCTACTAGAACAAGAACGCTTTACAAAATTTAGAACATATCTGGCATTAAACTCTGCCATGCCTAAGAAGGCTTGCATCTCCTCTTGTTTAGTAGGTTGCATGAGCTGAAGAATGGAATTAACTAATTCTTCCTTTTGCTTGACCCACCTTTCCTGTAATCACATGCCCCAAATGCGTTATTACAGAACAGTAAAACTTACACTTTCTACCCTTGAGGGCAATGCCTTTACAGCGGAAAATGTTCAAAACCTCCCTGTCCTTTACCACATGTTGCTCAAAGGAGTCTGTGAAAATGAGAACAGTATCTTGTAAGAATTTTACCCGAGTGACCTATCCCAACAAATCAGCCATAAGTCTCTGGAACACTGAAGCAGCAGAGCATAGACCAAATGCATTCTTTTGAATCTATAAACGCTGTATGGCGTAATAAAGGCTGTTAGGTCTTTAGAATTGTCACATAATTCAACTTGATGGTAGGCTGAACTAAGGTCTAATGTGGCGAAATGGCTTGCACTACCCAACACACTGATAATATTCATTATGTTGGTAAAGGGAACCTGTATTCTTTGACCTTTGTTTAGATGACGCAGGTCAACTCCCAACCTGATGTCTCCAGAACTCTTAATAGCAATCGCCACCGGAGCAACCCATGGAGAAGCTTCCACAGTTTGTATTATACCATCTGCCTGGAGCCTCTTTAATTCTCCCTCAACAGCTACTTGTAGGTTGAACGGGATGTTCCTCGCCTTGCTTGAGACAGGAACTGCATCTTTTTTTAGGCAGATGGGATGCTTGTGTTCTTTAACACGTCCCACCTTTGCAGAAAACACTTGAGGATACTCTTTCATTAAAAGCTCTTCGGTGGTATCCATCTCTCTGATTTGAACTTGGGGGCTTGCATTAGGGTCAAGAAAAATCCCTGACAAGATTTGATGAGGCCAACTTAACACTGTATCCCCTTCACAGGACCACATTTTCTCGAAACTTTGGCCTCCGAATACCCTGTCAAGTCATTGGGTCTACCTCCATAGCTGTAAGGGGTGACGTCCGGCTCAAGTAATTGGACTTTTCCTTCAAAATGCTTAGTAAAATCGGTGTCAACAATGAGAGACAATTTAGCTCCAGAGTCCGTCATCATAGAGACACTAATGTAGTTGCGGTCCACAGTGTCGGATGGGTATTCACGACTACATGACACACAACTTAAATGAAGAATGAGATCAGGTTCATCACATAGTGCTACTTCCTTACTTTTGTTTTAAACTCAACAAACTTGCAACATTAGGCGTAATGTCCTTCTTTCCCCCCCACCCCCCCCCCGCATGAACTGCAAATACTGTGTAGCGCTGGACAATCCTTGGAGTTAGCCAAATGACTTGATGCCCACCTAATGCATAATAAGTTACTTTTCCCATTTCCTGAACTGGTTTTTTTTTGGTTTTGTGGCAATGGAATGCACAAAAGACAGTTTCCTTGGATTTTTGCAACTCATGAATACAAGACATGGAATGTTCTACTTGTTTGTCAATCAGCCAGACTTGAGTGAGCTTGGGATCATTTTTTGACCAAAGTTCTTCTCTCATTTTGTCACACTTATACTCTAACATGAACTGGCCTCGTATACGTTCCTCTACATTGTCCCTAAAATTGCAGGTAGCTGCAAGTTTGCGAAGAGCCATGACGAAATCCTCAGTGGACTCATCACCATTTTGCACTTCCCAAAGTAATACCATTGCAAAATAACATACCCGAGGTAAAAAAATGCTTATCTAACTTTAACAACGTGGACTCAAATTCATTAAGTGAAGCATCACCATCTCCCTCTGTCCCTGGGTTTGGTAACGTTTCAAGGATTTCCTGCCCTTTCGCGCCTAGGCAATGCAATAATTGTGACATGTTTTTTCAAACCCGTACATAATTTATAAACACTTTCTTCCATTTTGGCAATGGAAGGGGACGGTCACCAGGGGTTGAATTTAAAAAAAAAATAAAAATAAATAAATAAATAAATGGGGGGCTGTAATATGTTGCATGCTATTCAGTGCGGAAGTTAATGATCGATAATCCAAGAGAAATACCAGATACAAGGTAATGATGCACAGTAAAAGAGCAGTAAAATAAATAACTGCTGGAATGTGTTTTTATTTTCATTTAAACATTCTCTTTTTATCCCACCACTACCCGAAGTCCACCTAAAGGAATTTAAACTCCAAATTAAAACTGCATAACTTTTAAGTCTTATTTCTATATCAAGCTTTTTATGTTTTCATAGTCCTATCTCTGTTTAGTTTCCTAAAGTTCAATCTGAAACAATCCATCTCCCGTAATTTCCCCCACGTAGAGACGAGTTGAGGCTCGGAAGAAAAGAGCAGAGTTCTCAGTTTTTTTTTTCCTTTCTTATAGTTCATCCTCTGCTCGGCACACAGGCAGACGGGTATGAAAGTATGAGGCACAGCATCAGCACGAAGACTTGAGTGCGTTGGGAGAGCTGGGAAACAGTTATGGCCCAGCGCAGTAGCTGAGCGCGTGCGGGGAATCCTGTTCAGTGAGATGCAACGTGAGCTTTGCGCGTGCTGAAATTGTAATAATGAAGCGGGTCCGCAGGGGTTCGTAAAATGAAGCTTTATTGTGACCACCCCATACACGTCTACACAGCACAGCAGCAGGGGAGCAACTGCAAGTAGACGTTATCATAACTGCAATAACGGTGTACAATGGAATGTGGAGTGTTGGGGGAACCAATGGGGAGGGAAGGTATAAACACGTAATGCCTGCTCTCGTGTAGGTGAGTCTCGAGTCAGTTATTGTCGCGTGCCATGGTCCTGGCACGCGGCAGTAACTGTGATTACAACACAAATGTCTAGGGTTAAAAGAGCGTGAGTCTTGGCTCGTGGCAGGGCCACTAATGTAGCATAGCCGGCTAGAGTATGCCAACAGAGCACCCTACACGCTGCAGGGAGCCCAATTAAATAACGTTGTAAATAACTCCCACGGTTTGAGCAGGCAGGCAAAAGAAACAGAGTACCATAGAGACTGATAAGACAGAAGAGACTAACCCAACCCACCAGCGAGTCTGCCGACATCCCTCCCTCACAAGACCTCTGCGACAAACTCAGCACCTTTTTCCACCACAAAATCAAGAGCATCTACGACAACTTCGACGAAGACAACCAACACACTGAACCCTCACCAACCACCCCCGACACCAGGAAACCAGCGATTGATGACTGGACAGCCCTCACCACCGAAGACACACTGAAGACAATGAAGTCAATCCACTCAGGGGCCCCCATGGACCCCTGCCCCCACCACATCTTCAACAGAGCCGCCGACACCATCACACCCATGCTCCGCCACACCATCAACCGCTCCCTGGCGACCGCCTCGTTCCCCGACGACTGGAAACACGCCGAGGTCAACCCCCTCCTAAAGAAACCCTCAGCGGACCCCACCGACCTCAAACTACAGACCCATCTCCCTGCTCCCGTTCCCAGCGAAAGTCATCGAGAAAGCCATCAACAGCCAACTCGCCACATTCATTGAAGAACACAACATCCTCGACTCCTCCCAATCCGGCTTCAGAAAAAACCACAGTACGTAAACCGCCCTCCTCGCCGCAACAGACGACATCCGCACCCTACTGGACAAAGGAGAAACAGTAGCCCTCATCCTCCTCGACCTATCAGCGGCGTTCGACACAGTCTCCCACCGCACCCTAATACGCAGACTCTACGACGCAGGAATCCAGGACAAGGCCCTCGACTGGATCTGCTCCTTCCTCTCCGGCAGGACGCAGCGGGTCAGACTCCCCCTTTCCTCTCGGACCCCACACCTACCACCTGCGGAGTCCCCCAGGGCTCCTCCCTCAGCCCGACGCTCTTCAGCGTCTACATGGCTCCACTTGCCCCCATCGTCAGAACCTACGGACTCAACATCGTGTCATACGCAGACGACACCCAGCTCATCCTCTCCCTATCCAACGAGCCCAACACCGCCAGACGCAACTTTCGAGAAGGCATGGAAGCCGTTGCCAAATGGATGAAACAGCTGCCTACAACTAAACACCAACAAAACAGAAGTACTCATCATGGGCCCAAACCCCGACGCCTGGAGCGACACCTGGTGGCCCCCCCCCCCGCCCTCGGAAACCCGCCAACCCCCACAGACCACGCACGCAACCTGGGAATCATCCTGGACTCCGAGCTCAAAATGGACCGCCAGATCAACTGTCTCGTCTTCCTGCTTCCACACCCTCCGCCTCCTTCGTAAGACCTTCAAATGGATCCCCCTCGAACACCGAAAGACAGTCACTCACGCCCTGGTCACCAGCAGACTCGACTACGGCAACGCACTCTACGCCGGAATAAACAAAAACCTCATCCGCAAGCTACAGAACATCCAGAATGCCGTTGCAAGACTGGTCCTCAACCTGCCAAAACACTGCCACATCTCCCAGCACCTGCGCACACTCCTCTGGCTCCCCTTCGAGGCGAGAATCACCTTTAAGATGCTC
Source organism: Calotriton arnoldi (assembly GCA_963921515.1). Classification (NCBI taxonomy): domain Eukaryota; kingdom Metazoa; phylum Chordata; class Amphibia; order Caudata; family Salamandridae; genus Calotriton; species Calotriton arnoldi. The sequence continues at coordinate 130,881 of CAWUFW010006290.1, forward strand.
ACCCACGCACACAAGGCCCTCCACGGCACCGGACCAGCATACCTGAACAGCCGACTCAAATTCCACGCACCCCAAAGGACCCTACGATCAGCTCAGCTCTCCTACGCCGTGGTCCCCCGCACCAGAAAGACTAGATCGGGAGGCCGCTCCTTCTCCTTCCTCGCGGCCAAAGCATGGAACGCCCTTCCGCTCCACCTCAGACAGACAACATCGCTCCCCATCTTCGCAAGAAACCTCAAAACCTGGCTCTTCGACAGACCCCCTCCTTGATGGAATGGAACCTGCACCCCCCCCCCCCACCCCTAGCGCCTTGAGACCCTTACGGGTGAGTAGTCGCGCTTTAACAAACTCCTGATTGATTGATTTCCTAGGAGATTCCTTTTTGCTGAATAAAGTGTTGCAGTTTCTTCCTAGGGTTCAAACCAACTCGTCGCCAATGTGAAGTTCTTCCAAGTACTAGATGTCACAAATGACCGGTACACCTTGCTCCAAACAAGTTCCGTTTTTATTTTAAGGAAGAAATTTCAGCCTCAGCAAAGTGCAGCAACACAGCTCCAGCTTTCCCTCTCGGGACCAAATCCTAAACTTTGAACACAAACATTCCGTAACAGAATGGAATGAGGAAAGGAATGCAAAGTGAAAAGAGGGGAGAGGGGAATATACAAACGAATAAGACAATGACCATGCCACAGTTACTTTCCTCTGTGTTGATTTTTTTTTTTCTGCACAAGGCATTTTTACTCATCCCAAGCCTCCCACTACTGCTATGATGTCCAAAAAAAAAAAATGTCTAAATCATTCACTTTTCTATCCCACCACTATCCTTTTCAATTAAAATAACAGACTAACATGTCCACTTATCAAATTTCATATTTCACTAAACTAATTCACCACTAATCCATTATGGGTTTCGAGTAGCATGCTACTCGCCGAAAAAGCGCTTCGCCAAGGGTAGTAAGCGCTATATAAATGCAATTACAATATCAGTCTCGCTTTTAATTGGGTGAGCTGTATCCTTCCACTTCTGTCAGGATCTTGCTGTGCATGAGGGACTATTTTGTCAATCCCTTTTTCTGCTCCCCTTTACTATATTGTTAGCCCGTAGCACCTGCTTTCTCCCCAACGCCATTGCACTCATGGTCTCTGCGGATGTATGGCAGGTGACCAACTGTCTTTAAATAGATTTCAACCCATTCCAAGATGCGTGGGCGCATGCATGTCAGCCATCTTGATTTTTTTTCTTTATTAAAAAATGGAAAATCATTCTACAATGACACCATGTCATGTGTTCACTTATGGCGTCTGGGGAAATTCAAGCATTGCTGAAGGTGTGGGCGAGTCATTTTGTCAATACTTGTTACTTTATTGGTTCACCGAATGTTGTTTTGGTATTGCTTTTTATTATGAATACCTGTCAGATCCTTACCACTTCTTCTATTCCTAGTTTTCCCATGAAGAAAACTGAGTCATTCCACTTAGGTCCGCAGATCTTCTAATATTTGCTTCTTATTTGCTGGACGTACATTTCAAGGTTTCTCTTGTACACACATTTTCATGGGATTTCCTCTTAATTGGACTAGGCTCTGGATTTAAAACTTCAATATCACTTGTGGGAAATGTCAATATAGTTAAGGCATGTCCTCCGTTCATCAAAGGCAAAATCTGTCTGCACCACGCAATCCTTGTTAGTCATCATGAATGTGGTTAGATGGCATCTTTTTGCACATTCATTAAGTGCTTCTCAAAACTTTAAAGCTGATGCGTAAGTGCAAAGAGTCTGACTTTTGAACTGTATATTTTCTCTAGTTTGAAATTCTTTAAGCCCGTAAATAATCTTTGCTTGTCATGTATTGTTAGATTCTTGAAGGTTACTGTTGTACTCACGAAAGGAAGACCGCCAAGTCAGCTGGTGAGTAGATTAACAAGTTTAATAGCAAGACAGCTGAGCTACCGAGCGGAGCGGCTACCGGCAACAGGAACCGTCTCAACTGGCATAAATCGAATGCCAGACATGGAACCTCCGCACGGTAAGCTTCCAAGTGACCAACATTCTCAAACAAGCATTGAAATACTACATTGGTCTTTCCTTAAAAACAAAAGGAAATAACAGAATAGAAATAGAGGAGCAAAAGGAAAAGAGGAAGAAAAGCATGAGCGAAGAATAAAGAGGGAACAGAGGATTGGGAACCAGAGAACAGGGAAAGGTAGGAGAAAACAAAACAGAACTAAAACAGAGGAGATATGCACTTGAAAGAAAACTATCTTCGGTATCGAAGAGGAACATTTATAACTCGAGCACTGCGCCTTAAAGAAGACTGGCCCGCACAATCTGTACCCTCACCAGGGAGAACCATCCCATGGTCATGACTTCCCCTTTCATCTGTAACAGTGTTCAACAGCCGATTTCTAACGAGAAAACACTTGTTCCACCACTGGCCATTTCCTAACTTTACCGAATTCCCCTTGATGTAGATGACCTTTTCAGGTGAACCAAACTTAGACAACCCTTTCTTCACATGGACAGGCTTCTTAACCGCACTACGTCCCCCACACCTATCTCAATATCCTTTACTTTCTTAGTAGAATCAAAGTAGGTCTTCTGCTTCTTTTGGATTAACCTCGACACGACTCCTAACTACAGCATCCGACCACTGTTTCCCTTTAATCCATTTACTCATCCAGCTGGGACAAAAGATAGTGGAAGCTCTCCGACCACGTAACAATTCGAACGGCGACACACCAGTTGTAGAGTGTGGGGTAGTGCGGTAGAACCATAACATGCTCCTCACAGAATTACTCACAACACACTTATTGGCGAGAGCCCACTGGATACACTCTCCAAGCACCCTATTCATTTTCTTCCGCTGCTGTTCACCGGACACAGACACCAACGGATGATTCCTCGGCTGCTCCCTTTTGGTTAACGCTTCCTCACGGGATCCGTCTTCTCAGTCATCTGCACGCGTGCTTCTTTGGCAGCTCAGCAACTCGTCGCCAAAAATGGTGTTGTACTCACGAAAGGAAGACCGCCAAGTCAGCTGGTGAGTAGATTAACAAGTTTAATAGCAAGACAGCTGAGCTACCGAGACGGAGCGGCTACTGCAACAGGAACCGTCTCAACTGGCATAAATCGAATGCCAGACATGGAACCTCCGCACGGTAAGCTTCCAAGTGACCAACATTCTCAAACAAGCATTGAAATACTACAGTTACATTGAAAAATAATAGACAAGACTGAAGTAGTACTTGATAAAGCTTTCATTTCTATTAAGACAAAGCGTTAAATGCTTGCATCCACAGTAGGCAGGAATGCCTAGTGCTTTGGACTTTAGCTCCGCTGTTGTACTGGTTCGTTTTTCTTTTTTTTTTCTCTTTCATGCATCAAAGGCTGCTGGGTAAACTGTAGTATATTCAGCCGGTGTTTATTTTGTCTTGACAAATTCTTTGTGTTGATTTGTCTGTCTCCAGACTGCTTTTGCTGTTGGAGACCTTTTGGGCCTTGACTCATAAATTTTCCATCACAAAAGGAGCTACAGAGGGGAATAGCGCAGGTTGCCCTCCACTCACAACTTCAACACCAAAAACCTGCTCTATATCTTAGGATAAAAATTCATGGGCATTCCCCACACCTCTTATTGGTGATAATACTTCAGGTACTAGCTAAACAATGCTGTACACTTGGGGTGCTCCTATCCTCATATACAAATCTTCATGTGACTATCTCCCACAAACAGTAACCAGTGTGTATTTATTACTTCACATAAATTCTCTCCTCCACCACCAAAAAAGTGTGTGAGAGGTGAGGAGGCACCTCACGGAAACACCCTCCAAGGAGCTGCTGATAGGTTCTCATCAGTATGCTCCACTTATCATCATCGGTAGCCTCCACACCATATAAATTATATAATATATGTGAGAAATCGTGCACAACTTAATTGAAACAAAAAACGTGAAAAACCTGACCCCCTCATGTAAGAGCACTGGAAAAGAATTTCTCTAGCTCCTACACTGTAAAAACGAACTAAACAACCACTAGCACTGTTAAAACGAAGAATGATGCACAGGCAAGTCTTATAGGAAAGGTAGTAGATTTATTCTTGAGATTACTTCTTGGTTACAGGATGTTAGTCTGATCCATTAAAGTGCCCCACCAGGAGCAGCCTCCTCGCTGCTCAGCCCTTCCACACAAACTGATTCTCCCTTCAATACAAACCCACTCAACATTCTATATGACCTCATCATAGGCTGAGCAGCCAGGCAGAGAACCACTGTAGGGAGAGTGCATTGGGTAATTAGTACATTACAACACATCTCCCCCCTTATAGTGATCGAAAACATTCAAAATGTATGAAGGTGATAAAACCCACATCTGAGCAAAGGAGGATGCATTAACAACAAAATAATTATACATCACCACCCCCTCCTATAATGTTCATAAACAATTAAGTGCATGGAGATTGTAAAACATACAAATGACAGCAAAGGAGGATGCATAAAACAACAATCGTTATATACATTTCCCCCCTTATAATCATAAACAACAAAGAATGCAAGGTAAAGAAATACATTCTTAAAAACAGTGGATGCTATCCACCATAACCCACACTACAAACTGCAGGTACAATACCACCACACCACACTGAGTACCCATTGCGCCACAAACTAAGGCACAAGACTGCGGCAGAACAGGGATCTACAACCCTCAACTGCACATACTAATGGCAGGACAGGTCTAACCTCCAAGAAAGAAATAAGACTCCACCCATACCAAAACAGGGTAACTTTAAACCCCAACCAAATTCAGGGTATAGTTAAGCCCAAAACAAATCTAGGGTAACCTTAAACCCAAAACACTCTCAAAACACTCTATGGGTAGCTTTAAACCCAAGGCAAATCCAGGGTATCCTTAAACCCATGACACTCTCACAACATACTATGGGTATCCTTAAACCCATGACAAACCAGGGTATCCTTGAACCCAAGACATACTGGCCAAAACATGGAATTCAGAAAATCTAGCACAGATGCGCACAGTCATGACACTCTCGCAACATACTATGGGTATCCTTAAACCCACGACAATCCAGGGTATCCTTGAACCCAAGACATACTGGCCAAAACATGGAATTCAGAAAATCTAGCACAGATGCGCACAGTCATGACAAAAGGGAAACAGTAAAGGTATAACTAACCCCTAAAATCAACCCAACACATACTCGGGCCCCAACCTCCACGCAACAGGGAACACACCTCCCTAAGAACCCAAAACTGGGGCACTCACCAGCCCACAACCTACACATCCTAGGGAGACAAACCAGAACTCAAATGTAAAGAAACACTGTAAGATACTTGAAGATTACACGTTAAACATATTAAGCATTAAATAAAGCATACATTATGCAACCCACAATATAAATCAAGTGTAGGTGAGATAAAAACAATTGCACTTTCCACTTTACAGATAAAAGAGCACAATAATAACATGCTGAGTTAACTTGTAATAAGTACATCAGGTGTGCGTGTCACCGTAGATAAGCGGAAGAGATGACACGCTCTGTTTGTCCCACAAACTGCATTGCAGAGAAGAGCATCAGGTAGACACAATATGAAAACCATAAATAGGAAATCGTTACTCCGGTGAGGGGTCTCACCTCACCGATAAATTCCATACTAGAGTCACGTAAAAACTTTGCCTCGGACAGCCGCAACAGGAACCGGAGGTTTAATAATGAAAACACTCAACAGTACCTCTTCGAAAGTTTTCATTCTTGAATACCCTCCGCTTCAGCCAAAACCATTGTCCACCATGCATACCCATGCAAGAAGGATGAAGACCGAATAATCCACACGGCACGGCAAGATTCCAACTCCTCTGAGATACCGGATCACTTCTGAGAAGGACAACATGGCAGCACGTAATAGACGCTGTGCCGGGTGGCTCACGGCACGTCAAGGCAGGAAAGCATCCCCAAGCATCACGTCAGAAAAAGGAATCCAACGAAAGCATCACAGCAGGGCTCGAGGCACAGCAGGTAGGATCGTGTGTAGAGAATCACGCGCTGTGTACTTTTTAAATCGCGGGAGTACAGTTAAACTGCCGATTGCTCAACTTGCTCAAATTTCTGCTAATCGATGCCCCCAACAGCTTCACTAATAACTTAAACTTACAGCATACTTAGCGGTGCAATTCAAATTGACGAGGGTTAGCCAGTGCGAATAAAATTATGCACAAGATCAAACAGCTCACACAATAACATTTCGTAGTGTGAGCTCTCAACCACAGTAACTCCAAAGTTAAGCTTGACACAATCCAACACAGGTGGCACACAATACCACAACACTCCTCTTGTGTGCTAAAGATACTCCCAGGACACAGCAAGCAAATCCACACAACTTGGCTGGGAAACGCACGCTGCCAGTACAGTGCTCATCCAAGGCTGTAGATAGGATTTAAAATCAATGATGTCGCTGCTGCCAAATTGTTACAGCTTCCAATTACGAGGGTCATTGTCCCAATAGAGCAAAACAGGAACACATCATCCAAGACAGCAGGCTCCACAGAAATAACAGCAGGAACTGGCAGGCCCAGGCTAGGGCTGACCGTTCACAGGTGGTGAGGAACACCATCAAAAAGTTATAGGAATGTCCGGAACTTCTGTTAGGCTAGTTACTCATTTGGGGAACACTCACCCAAGTCCATCATTAACTGGCACGTCGACGATGGGGCAGAACGATCTTCTGGTCACTGGTGGGGCTTTTGGACTGCCAGCTTGCTTCTTCCAAATGTGCTTCTTCAGTTTCTTAGGTACCAATCCATTCAAGGTAGCTCACGTAGGTTCTTTCAGATCGTCGCCAGTGTTAAAACGAAGAATGATGCGCAGGCAAGTCTTGTAGGAAAGGTAGTAGATTTATTCTTGAGATTACTTCTTGGTTACAGGTTACAGGCTGTTAGTCTGATCCATTAAAGTGCCCCACCAGGAGCAGCCTCCTCGCTGCTCAGCCCTTCCACACAAACTGATTCTCCCTTCAATACAAACCCACTCAACATTCTATATGACCTCATCATAGGCTGAGCAGCCAGGCAGAGAATCACTGTAGGGAGAGTGCATTGAGTAATTAGTACATTACAACACACTGTCTCCAATTTTATTCACTGCTGTGTTTGCTCACATTAAAAACAAGACCTACTGTCGTGCTTCATCATTTCTATACACGAAGCCAACATGTTTCATTGCCTGTTAATACTTCTCGGCAATTTCTTCAGGGCTAGGGGTCAGTCCTCGCCACACTGTTAATCACAGTACAGTTCCAGGTGGTTGCCCACTCATAGCATACCAGCAGCCACCTCCACCGGTCCTGCCGCAGCGTTCGGAGCGATGAGTGAATAAGCTGAACGCTGCGGCAGGTCCGGTTGACGGAGAGTAACCGTGACTAAGAAAATCGGGGTACTGTGGACGAGTACATTTTACCCTTAGAAGGTGGCTGCTGGTATGCTATGAGTGGGCAACCACCTGGAACTGTACTGTGATTAACAGTGTGGCGAGGACTGACCCCTAGCCCTGAAGAAATTGCCGAGAAGTATTAACAGGCAATGAAACATGTTGGCTTCGTGTATAGAAATGATGAAGCACGACAGTAGGTCTTGTTTTTAATGTGAGCAAACACACAGCAGTGAATAAAATTGGAGACAGTGCTAGTGGTTGTTTAGCTCGTTTTTACAGTGTAGGAGCTAGAGAAATTCTTTTCCAGTGCTCTTACATGAGGGGGTCAGGTTTTTCACGATTTTTGATTTCTCACATATATTATATAATTTATATGGTGTGGAGCCTACCGATGATAAGTGGAGCATACTGATGAGAACCTATCAGCAGCTCCCTGGAGGGTGTTTCCGTGAGGTGCCTCCTCACCTCTCTCTCACTTTTTTGGTGGTGGAGGAGAGAAATTACGTGAAGTAATAAATACACACTGGTTACTGTTTGTGGGAGATAGTCACATGAAGATTTGTATATGAGGTTAGGAGCACCCCAAGTGTACAGCATTGTTTAGCTAGTACCTGAAGTATTATCACCAATAAGAGGTGTGGGGAATGCCCATGAATTTTTATCCTAAGATATAGAGCAGGTTTTTGGTGTTGAAGTCATAAATTTTCCACACGTGTCTCCAAGCTCCTGTTGATGTTGCAGTAAGGGTGATTTTGCACCTAATGTTTTAACTTGTGTTTTTCTTCTTTCTTATAACTTCACACTCCTGCTGATTGTTGCGCTCCTGCTGAAGTTGAATCTGCAAGTGATGGTGCACCAAATGCAATGTTTTATTATTTTCCAGGTGTTTTAGTACTCCTGTTGATGTTGCGCCTCAATCCACATTTGCTCCTAAAGGTCTTGCTTACTCTAGCTAAGTGATTTTCCACTCTGATGTAATTTGTGTTCCTAAACGTTTGCCACATTCATGCCAAGGGTGATTCTGCAGCTCAATGTGCTGTCACCAAATGTGATGTCATAACGACTCCCACCTTTTGCATCTAATGCAATGTCTTATTACTGCATTTCACTCTATATTGTATGATACCTCATGACTGTATATTGCTGATCTTCAATACTGAATCTGCTTCTCAAGATCGATGTCCTATGAGGTTTGTGCAATTTATACAATGTGGGTATTTCTTCTGAAATCCAATTCACCTCTGGCCTATCTGAAGACTGCACTCATACCACAAAAAATGCCAATACATGGAGGCTATTGAAAAATTTAAAGTGACAAATGCCCTATGCTTAAACCAGTATCACCTAAAGGTGAGCTATGATTTTCTAAGCACAAAATACCCTTTTGGACCCGTACACCATAATTTTTCTTAGTCTCCATGAATAAAAAAGAATCTGTGTACTTTTTTTGTTTGCTTCTATGGGCTCACCAAAGTCAACAATGGGGTTACACATCAGCTGTTGCAAGTAGGAAGGTGAAACAGTGTTATTAGTATATACTAGCTGATCATAGTTCTCATAATAATTTTCATACAGCAACGTCTGTGTATCCTTCTACCTTCGCATCTACCCAACATCCACACTGTAATGCCCACTCATCCTTCTATTCACATTAATTACTGGTCTTTCTTTCCATTCAATCACTCATGCACCACTTCACACACATCTACCACACCTGTGTTTGACCTATCCCCATGTCTCCCAACCACCCCTGCATTCTTCCACACACCCCTACACGTTTATCCTACAATTCAGTCAAATATTTATGTATTCATCCACACCTACAGCCCTACCCATCATTCTACATACTTATCATTGTATGCTCCCCCTGCCCTACAACCATCTTTCATCCCTGTATACAACTAGATTGCCATCAATCCTTTCTTTTTATCTAACCATCATCCTCCTGTGCCTATTTGTGTTGTCTACTGGCATGTGTGCAGGACTGTTGACTTCCTACTCCCCCAATTCAAGACACATTGTTTTGTTTCCAAAGTAGGCCCAATGCACTGCAGCACAAACCCTTTTGCTACCAGTTTATCTTACCTTTTAGTATAGATCTGCAAAAGTGTATTGTCTGCTACTAAAGTATAATCTCTATACACGTATATAAGCTGTTCAAACTTGTAGATATGATCCATTAATGCACTTTCTTTACTGATCTAAGAAAAAGCGGCGATCTGTTACCTCCGCTTGCATTGCTGGCTGTAGTTCCAGTACAAAAACATGTACATCTTTGCAAAAAGTAACCATGTAAGGCTTTGCTACTTGAAGAATGTTTTGCTAAACTATTATGCAACTTTAAATACATTTCTGAGGCATTATTGGACAAACCTATTTTATGCATGACAATATTAATGGAGAATCTGTGTAAAAATGGAAGTAAGTTGAAGGTCACAAAATTGCGTCTGCAGTTAGATCCTTAAAGTGTGGTAGTTGTAAGACTATCTGAAAGACCCAAGAGTTTACAGATTTAGGCCTGGAAACAGCATTCCAAGCTAACTTTTGTGAATGTCAAATTCCCTACCTATCATGAAGAAAGTTTCAATTCTTTTTAGAACCGATGCAAGCTTGGTCATTAATCTTTCTCCATTTATTGCTCAGCAACCCCAATGAACTTACAAATTATAATAGAGGGCGATATTTCGTAGGAGTCCTGTTACCAAAACATAGCTGTCTACCAATCACAGTTCTTTAGTTGTATATAAGGCAATTGTGAGAAAGTGGATTATCAGTTTGTGTGGTTGTGAGACCTCCTCAAGTAATGTCACTGTTCTTTATCGGGTCCAGCCAGGTTGCTGTAAATCAAGCCTTGGCTCAGTCTTTGGTAGCTGTGACACAGAGCAGTCAGGCTTAACACAAAGGAAAAAAGTGTCAAGCATTTATCAGTACCAAAACAGTTAAGCAAGAAACACGACACATTAAAAAACCAACTCCAAGTAAAAAAAAAAAAAATAGTATATAGATTCATCTTTAAATGGATGCCAAAACGACCAAAATTACATGAAGGGAACCGGAGTTAGATTTTTGCAAGGTTTTTATAAATCATTGCATTTCACTCCAAAAAGTCTTAGTTTGCAAAGTTACTGCTTTTCACTCTTGGCAGTAGTCTCAGGGGCAAAGTCAAAGTTTCAGATTGAATGCAATGTAACTCTTTTCTGATGCAGGCACCAGGTTTGTTCCGGTCAAGAATTTACCGGTGTACTTGACCTTTTCTGAATATTTTTCTCATCGACTGAGTCCTCTGCAGTTTGGGGCCGGTGTTTGGTTTGACATCAGCGGACAGGTGAAGTCCAGTGATTCGGTGAAAGCCTGGGTTCTTGGTGATGCTAGAGGCTAACCAAGAACCAGCAATTAGCGGTAGTCTATGAGCTTTGGACTCTGTGCGCACAAAAATTATCGTTTTGCTGTAGGATGTCAAGGTGCAGTTCTGTGGAGAGAAATAGCACACTCTAGCACCAGACAAGGGCCCAGGACTTGGGAGGCACCTCAATCTCGCAGGCTATACCAGTGGATTCCAGAGCAAATCCAGTAGCTACTGGTCAGCTGGGTACTTTGCAGGTGTAGGCTTCTTTAGATTTTATGTCCCTGAAGCTTAACAGGATGCTAGCCAACTAATCCTTGGAGTCCAGTCACTGGTCCTTGGCACAAGTGGGAGCAGGTCCAGCTCTTGGGGTCTCTTGCCGTGAAGTCGACAGTTGGAGCAGCCATTTCTCTTTTGTAAGTCCTTTCTTGGTTCAGCAGGTGCAGCCTTTCTTAAGGCAGCCTTTTTTCAAAAGTTTATAGGTTCAGAAGGTGAATTCCTTCTGTGATTTCCGGGTCAAGCAGTGTTCAAACGCTGGAAGCCAGGGATGACACTTTTATGCCAATTTTGAAGTTGTGGGTGGGAGCGTTCCTACCTACAATTTCCACGAAGCAGCCCTCCTTAAATCATTTCCTGTGGAGTTGACACTAAACAATCCCACAGTGCTTCTCTGTCCAAATCAAGAATTCTAGGGCCCTTCTTCCCTGGGTCAGAGCTATGGGCACACCCCCGGAGATGTGTCCAGTATAATTAGCCACCCCCCCTCCTGGAAAACCTATTCTGTAACTGGTTTTCCCCCTCTGGAGGAGATGTCGGTCTGTGTACTTAAACAATGGAGCTGGTAAGGCGAGTCTAGCATTTGCTTCTCAGAGGAGGTAGCCCCTTTAAAGCTGGGCCATTTGTGACCACAGCCGCCTACCTTCTCTGCTGAATGAGGGCACACCTCCTCACTCCAATAGTCCCCTGTTTCCCCTGTTCCTAGTAGTGCTTCACACGTAGCAGGAGGGCAGCAGGCTCTTGAGTGAAAACTGCTGTTGTTATTCAGAAACAGCTACTCTTACTTTGGGACATTAAGTTGGATTTAATGTAACAATTTGATGCCTTGGAGTACTAGGTCTGGTCGCCCTGAATGGAAGTTAGCCCGTAACGCGTGGGCTAGTGTAAATCCATGCTAGCCAAAGGGACTATCAGCCTGGCTAGAGTGAAAACTACAATTTCGATTGTTCACTGTCCATATATGTCAAGCATAAAAGGAACCTGTCCTTTTTAGGTCTCGCCTACGCAGCGCGCATGCGCTGCATAGGAGACCTTTAGCCGTCGTACAGCTCTTTTTCAAAGCACATACTCGTGGCGGCATACGCCTTGCGGGAGTGCGCAGCGGCGCGCCACAAGCACGAGTATGTACTTTGAAAAAGAACAGACTGCTTTCCCAAGCGCGCGCGCCTCTTTCCTTGCCCACACGTCCCGTCGTGCAGCTCGCCCAACTCTGTTTCCACATCTTCAACACTGCTCCTAATCGGCAACAATGGCGGCTGCACTTCTTCTTGTTTCTTTCTTATTCTTCCATCCTTATTTATCTTCGGATTTTCTTTCCTCGGTCTCCCATTTCCGTGTTCCTTACTCTTTCTTATCTTGCTTTCTTGGAGGGTTGTTTCCTTTCTTTCCACCTGGTCCTTCATACCCCTTCTCGCTTACTACTTCTTATATTCTCCCCCCAACTCCCTCTTTTCAGTTATTTTTGCATTTTACTTTATTTGGTTCTCCAGTTCCTCGTTTTTTCTAGACTCTTGCTTTCTCCTTTCTCTTCGTCGCCTTTTCTCTCCCAAAACATTTTCATTAATTTTCCTTTATCGTTCTCTACTTTTTCTAATGACTTCCACATTCACATTTCATTTTGCTTCCCTTCATTTCCCTATTTACCGCTGTCTATGCGTTTTTTCTTTTTTTCTTTCTCTTTTGCCTAAAATCCTTTTCACCCTCCTATCTGCCCTTTCTCCTTTTCATCCACCCTCATCTTTCACTCCTTACCTTCGACTCTCCGCCTGGATGTCAACAGATGTCTGACTGTACAATAGCCGGCCCCTTCTGCTCCCGCCGCCCAGAGCGCCTGTACGGTCGCCCCCCCCCCTCTTCCGTCGCGCTGAATATGTATTGCGCGTCTGTTTCTCGTCCCCGCTGTACATACCTGCGTGTCGTCTGTGTGCTGTCCTCTGCACTCCTCAGACCCCAAAGCGTCTTATTTATATCATCCAGCTTTTTTCTCCGCTGTTCCTTCTCGTGTCATCGTTCTATGTCGCACATTTATTTTCTTTTTCATACCACCCCATGCCTTTTCTCCTCTCTCTTTTCTCTTCTCTCCCCCCTCCCCTGTGCTGTGGCTTCTGTCCTCTACCTGTTCTGTCTCCTTTCTGTATTCTTTCCGCCGTGACTGTCCCCTCCCCCTCCCCCTCTCTCTCAACTCTCGCCTACTTTTCTTCTTCCCCGTTTAACTTCTCTCTCTATTTTCTCTACTTTCCCTCGCCAGACGCTTCATTGAGTCACCTTCATACTTTGTTACGTCTTTTCGGACTCTCTTTCTGTCTTACACCTTCTCCTTCTTATCTTCCCTTCTGTCTTGACCTTTCACCTTACCGCGCGTCCTCCTTTCTTAGTTGCACCTGCTTCTCCAGGTCGTTGGCGCCCATAATTTCCAACTCCTCTAATCTACGCGCCCCCATTAGCTCTTGTCCTCTCACCTGTCTCGTCTTCTCCACGCTCCCTTTTCATAGCGCATCGTTTTACTCTACAGTCACCATTTGCTGGCATGCTCAGCCCCGTCACTCTCCCCTCTGATTTTGCTCTTGTCCATTTTCTCCTCTTTCCTCCCTCTCCCCAGCCCCTTCCGCTACCTCACATTACTCTTGCTATAAATTACGCTCGTGCCCTATCCCTTCCACTGCATTCTGCTCCTGAAACTCTGTTTTGAGTACTATTAATTGTATAATTGTAACACCCATTATTTACAACGCTTAGAAACAACTGCAGTATAGTCCGAGACACTATATAAAATCAAGTTCTTTCTGCCTGTCCTTCCCTCAATCCACCTCTTTCCTCACCCCATCTCCTGCTTTTCAGTACGTCTCTGCCCCTCCCTTTTCTCTTCATCTCTTGCCCTCTCTTCCCTCTCCTCCCTTCCTCTCCCCTTCTTTCCGTACTATCATCTGGCGAAACCCAGTCTGACTCATTACAAATGGTTTACAAACGGTGAACAACATTCTGCTGTGAATGTGAATATGTTCAACTACATGAAACCAAAATGTGCATCCTTTTGGATGTACTTCTTGAAAATGTGTTGCCAGCAGATAGCTCGAAGTTACCATTTTTAATCACTCTGTGATGTTACTGGATGTATTGTTTGAGTGGTCTCACACTATTTCCAATGTATACCAATTAATGCAGCTTCACCCCAGTGCGCAATAAGGTTTCACCTGCATATAAAACAAGCATTGGCATAGCCAATCGATCTCGCCTTTGGGACCTTATAAGTATTTAATTCTGCAGCACAATATCCTTGCTGCAACATCAACTGTTGCATGGCTAAACACTTGTAATGTCCCAAAAGCGAGACCTATTGGCTATGCCAATGCTTGTTAATATTTTGCACCCTGCCATGTGGGCAACGAAGGCCTTCCCTAGTGTGGACTTTTATATGTTAAAAGAAATGTTTTGACGTGGCAAAAAGTTTAGTTTGCCATGTCGGGTTGGCAGTTTAAAAGTTGCCCAACTAGTCTGCAGTGGCAAACCTAGAGCCATGTTTTCACCCGGTCACTGTAGTGGTTGTTAATTTTATTTATATAGCGCGTTAATGCCCAGTGGCGTCTAAGTGCTGATTGTTTCAGATTGCGAGTGTGATCACGACTGCCGGCCGAGTTACCATGATTTAAACAGCCAGGTCTTTACTGCTTTCCTGAAAGATAAAAGGTTGGGTTCATTTTTAATGGTTAAGGGGAGTGTGTTCCATGTTTTGGTTGCTTCCATCAGAATGCTCTTTCCACCCCATCTAGTTTTCTTAAATCTGGGCTGTATCAGTAAATTAGCCGAGGCCGAACGAAGTTTCCTAGCTGGAACATACTGCCTGAAGCTATGGTTCAGAAAGGCTGGGCAGGTTGTGAATTGCCTTATAGGTTAGGCAGAGTACTTTAAAGGTTATTCTTTGTTTAATGGGAACCAGTGTAGTTCTTTTAGCCTTTGAGCCACTGAGCAATGTTTAGGGATTTTTAGTAGGAGTCTTGCTGCAGGTTTCTGTAGTACCTGGAGTTTATTCAAATTGTATTTTGCGGTTGTCAGAAGCAGACTGTTGCAATAGTCTATTTTGGAGAGGACTAATGCTGTAACTAGTGTCTTTTGCAGGCTGGCCCGTATAAAAGGTAGGACTTTCTTGATTATTCTGAGGATATTAACAGTGGAGGAAGTCACAGCATTTACTTGTTTTGTGAAGTTGAGTTTTGAATCTATAATCACTCCTAAGTTTCGTGTTTTATCTACTGGGGGGTGGACTGGACCTATAGTGTTTGGCCATACATCAGGGCCCCAAAAATGTTATTCAGGCCCAAACAGCAGCACCTTGGTTTTTTCAGAGTTTAGCTTAAGGCAATTTCTCTCCATCCAGCTATGGACGGCTATCATGCAGTTCTGGAATCTATTTCCAATACTTCCATTGTTTGTCTCTATGGAGATGACAATTTGAATGTCGTCAGCATAGGATGTGAGTGAAAAACCAAAATTCCTTATCAGTTCTGCTAGAGGAGAGACATAAATATTAACAAGCATTGGCATAGCCAATAGGTCTCGCCTTTGGGACCTTATAAGTGTTTAGGGGGAGGCATTACGGACAACGGGAGGGGGGAGGCATCTCGGCCAATGGGGGGGCGGGGGCGGGTGGGATTGAAAGGCACGGACAACGGGAGGGGGTGGGTGGGGGAGTGAAATACACAGACAATGGGAGTGAGGGCTGGGGGAGTGAAAGGCACAGACAACGGGAGGGAGGGCTGGGGGGAGGTACAAACGAAACCCCATGCAGATTAGCACATAATTGAAGTTCCACTAGGGGGAGCTAAAAGTTGGTTTCCCACAGGCTGCGCCAGATGTGCAGGGCGTTAGTGAATTTCACAGATAGTCCATTTTCGCGCTGTAATCATCTTGCCCCATTATCACCCCCCTTTAATTACGTCAGAACGCCCCGCCTGTGTTTGCTTCTGAAATGGCACGGCAAAGAAAACCAAACGGAGGCCATTGTAGTGCGAATGGATTTGTGAAGAGGCAGGCGCTTCAGTGCGGATTACCTGACATCCAACGGGACGACTTTGCTGAGCACAATGTACGTGATGACCTGCTAAAAGCCAAGCAAACTGAGAGTTTGTAGAAAAAACCGAAAAAAACGCCATCCGTGCTGAGGTCCGATTTAAGACCTAGGATCCCTATTCTGTTTGATCTTGCTCATCAAAGGGAGTCCCTTAAACAAGCCTCATTTGCACCATACTCGGGGATGTGCTGAGAAAACAAAGGGCGGGCACCAAAGCTGAGGGAGACTAGCAGCGCCTGCTCAGTTTAGAGCTTCTGCCGAGAGACACAATCGGATGACGTAACAGCCGCCATGCTAAAAGCTACTTGGAGACCTTATGGTCATTTAAAAGTAAATCAACGCTTTGTTAATAAATTGCAACTATAGGATAACGTAAGTGCGAGCTGACGGGACGCATGCGTAAATTTATTACGTGTACAATTTAACACTGAAATGCTGGCGTGCAAGAAAAGACGGAGCGGGGTAGGAGTGATGGTGGGAGATCGGGGAAGAGGGGTTGGAGTGGTATTGGGTGACCCGCTGAGCGGACAGAGCTGGGGGCTGAAGAGTCACAGGGAGGTCAATGAACAGCATTTCCCTTGCGGGAGCGAGCAGGGGCACCATCTGTTTTCAAGATAATTACAAACAGATGGTGCCAAAGCTCGCTCCCGCAAGGGAAACGCCAAACGTGCACGCGTTGCAATAGAAGGCAATGCAAAACCTGCACGCTTTTTGCCAAAATGCTGATCGATTCCAAAAGGTCCCCTCCTATGCAGCGCATGCGCGCTGCGTAGGCGAGACCTAAAAAGGGTGGGGCTCAGTGAGGATCCCTGTGGAACTCCACAAGGCAGGGAGAAAGAGTGAGAAGTGAAGTTTTCTAATTTCACTACTTGTTCTCGATCTGCCAAGTAGGATTTTAGCAGGCTCCATGCATGTCCTGTGATTCCACACGTCTTTAGGTGGTTAAGTAGTAGTTAGTGGTTGACGGTGTCAAAAGCCACGAGAGATCAAGCAGGATCAGGGCAGCTCCTTTTCCCTGTTCTAAAACCTGCCTGATCTCTTCGGTTACCTTGAGCAATGCTGTCTCTGTGCTGTGGCTTGTCTGGAAGCCGACCTGTGTATTATCTAAGAGTTTGTTTGTCTCAACAAAGGAGACCAATTGTTCGTTCAAGAACTTTTCCGCTATTTTCGCAGGTAGTGGAAGACTTGAGATTGGTCTGTAATTGCTTGGATCCTTTTGATCAAGGGAAGCTTTCTTTAAGAGAGGGATTACAACTGCTTTTTTCCAGATCTTCGGAAACGTTCCTGTCTCACACATATTTTGGAAAATAGACGTTCGTTTGGGTGCAGTGGTTTCCGCTGCTAATTTTATTATATTAGGCGGACATGGATCCTCTGGCGATCCCGAGGTGGCACTTTTTAGTAACTTTATAATGTATTGGGTTGACGGTGGACTAAATTTCATCAGAGGCTTGGTTAAATTAAGATCATAATCTCCCTCTGTTCCAAGTGTTGGTTCTCTGCATGCTTGATAGTCTGGAAAGTTTTTGTTAATTTTTTCTAAGAAGAAATTTGCTAGCGTGTTACAGAAGGGCTGATTGTCATTTGTATTTTTGGTGTTTTGATTAGTTGTTAACTCTGATACTGTGCGAAAAAGCTTTTTGGTTGAGTCTTTAGCGCTTTCAATCTTATTTGTGAAATAAGCTATTGCTATCCTGTCCTTGTATACTGCTGTTAACTGTTTGTATTTTTCTTTCTCCTTATATGAGACTCTCCATTTTCTTTCCTGTTTTCTACAGTCTTGCTTACATTTTCTTAATTCTGGGGAGAACCAAGGGGCTGATGGATTTTGGCGTTTGTGTCTTATCATTTTGACGGGTGCAACTTGGTTTGCTACTGTCTCTAGCTATTTATTATATTGTTCGGCTGCTGTCTCCGTCATTTCCCATCTCTACCCTAATCTGTTTGAGTGTTATTGAAATGGTCCTCTTTCACATTTCGCCAGTTTCTTGACTGCTCGTAGGTGTTGTTTTTCCGCTGTGTTCTGGTTGAGATTTGGAAGTAGCAAGTCAAAGAATATTGCTTTGTGATCGGTCCAGGTTACCTGGATAGTCTTTATATTGACTAGGTTGGAATTGTTTGTAAAAATCCCGTCTAGCGTGTGTCCTGCTTGATGGGTTGGTTCGGGAACAATTTGCTCCAGGCCAACCACAGAGAGTTTGTAGGAGTAAGTGGTGACACAGTAAGTGCTGGAGTCCACTCGTGACCTTTAACTTACTAGCCCTGAGTACACTTTGTACCATTATATTTGGGGACTTCTAGAAGTAAGGTAAATCTGCCAATCTGGGATCAGCCAAACACACATACACTTTTGACGTGTCAAAGCACATGCACTGGGACCTGGTCAGCAGGACCCAGTGCACTTTAGAGTCGAAAATCAAGCAGCCTTGTTCCAAAGATTTTGGGGGTTGACCATACAAAGAGGCACTTTCTTACAACACTACAAGGAAAAGCACTTCCTCTTTCTTCATTGCGAAAGCTAGCCCATTTTCTTTTAATAGTCTTGTTTCTGGTCCATTCCTTTCAAAAAAAGCAAAACGTGTATATAATCTTTTTTTTTTTTTTTTTTTTTTGTCACAACATATTTTATTAAGATTCATGCCACAGTAAGCCCCCAGCGGACCACATATACGTACGAATACATTGCCATATATCAGCATGATATCACAATTTAACAATATAAGAGCAAAACAGTAGAACAGACTACGATAGCTCTTACCAGAGTCAATTGGCTTCAATCCCTGGCGGCACCCCCCACACCCGAATGCCAGACTATACAAAATAAAAAAATAAAAGACATACAGTTGATGGACGGAATGCAGAACAAATCAATACATTCACCCCCAGTCAAGAGAGCTGGGTTAAATCCATCATTCTTTTGCTCACCATGCCACCCCAGTTTAGACCTGGCCATATGCAAATCAGTCTTGACCTTGTGCCTCATGGGAACAGTCCAGCCCGAACTGCCTAGCCAGGTCCTCCCTGGACCGAAAACAAGCAACTTAGGACCGGTTTCAGGGTTTCACCCCTCATCAGCCAGGATAGCTTGAATCCAGTGGCACAGTGAGCCCGGGACCCACGTCTGGGCATACCCGGCGCACTTAAAGCGAGAAAGCAAAAGACAGAGTTGATGGACGGAATGCAGAACAAATCAAAACTTTCACCCCCAGTCAAGAGATCTGGGTTAAATCCATCATTCTTTTGCTCACCATGCCACCCTAGTTTAGACCTGGCCATATGCAAATCAGTCTTGACCCTGTGCCTCATGGCTGGCATTTCGGGCTGGACTGTTCCCAATGGGCACAGGGCAAGACTGATTTGCATATGGCTGGGTTCAAACTGGAATGGCATGGGGAGCAAAAAAACGATGGATTTAGGCCCAGATCTGTGTAATGGGGTGAATGCAAGACATTGTTCTGCATTCTGTCCATCAATAGTTCTTTTTGCAGACTATACAACATGTCATGCATCACGACCATGAGACCGATCCGCCTCATCAAGGGTTTGAGCCAGCTACGGCACATGGGTAAGGCCCCGATAATCTGCCCATCGCTTCCAAATTTTAAAAGGTTTTAGGGCATCCCCTGGCTCGGTTAACTGGTATCTCCAACCCCATACCTCTTATCCAGACGCCCACAAGCGGCAGCGTCTCCGCCCTTCATAATCTGGCTTTATTATCTGGCTATGTCTTACTTGGCAAGAGAATGAATGAATGAAATAATTCTATAGAGCGCGCAATACCCAAAGGTGTCTTGGCGCTAGGCGGATCAAGGACTGAGGAGGGCACATCACCAAAATCTGAAAGACACATAGTGATAGATTCCTTACCTTAGAATATCCCCAGGCGTCAGACTGGATCCGGAAAGTTTTCGTCAGCAGTACCCCTGTGTGTCGGTAGGTGGCGTCGTGCGGCTCCGCGTCAGTCGTTGGAGTCGTGGTCGCCGAGATGACGTCGCAGGCGCTACTTAGACGCCGCCCACGCGCGCCGACGTCAGTTCTTTCTTTTTCCGCGCCAGCAAGCGCAGATCCGGGAAGAGCAGGAACCCCCAGTCAATTTTTGACTGACTTTTTGAGGCTTTTTGTCTCTGTTTTTTCATCAAGTCTTCGACTCCTGGTGCAGATAGGATGCCCGGTTTTAAATCCTGCGGGGACTGTCACCGTATGATGTCGGTGACTGACCCGCACCGTGTGTGTCTTTTCTGCCTGGGGCGCGATCACGACCCCAAGTCGTGCCCCGACTGCCGAGCCATGGCGTCGAAGACTTTGCGGGAGCGGTCCCGAAAGTTGCTGGAAGCCCGGCAGTCGGCTCCGTGCCGTTCGAGGTCCCGGTCCCGTGGGAGGTCGAGGGATCCAAGTCTTCGCACTCTGGCTCAGGTAAGGCGAAGCACAAGAATTCGAAGAAACGCCATCGTTCTCCGACTTCCCCTCGTCGGTCGCGCGACGCGGCTGAGGGTGCGGGTGGTGCCTTCCCCGCGGCTCCAGCGGAGCCTATGCAGTCGCCGCCGGACTACCCGTCCTTTCCGGGTTCGTCGGCGACTCCGGCCCAAATACAGGAATTACTGTCGGCCATGGCTCGTCTCTATGGGCCGTCGGGTCCCGCCGGTGCGCCTTCGGGCCCCGCGGTCCCGACTGGGGGTCCTCGCCTTTCATCGCCGGCGGCTCCGGCCCGGCGTCGGCTCCGGCCTCGGTGCCGCAGGACCCCCTTGGATCCAGGCCTGGATCCCGGTCGACGCCGATTGACCTTATAACACCTCCACCGACGTCGACCCCACCGGCACCACTTGACGTCGCCCGCTCTTCGGGACGACGTCGACCCCGGTTTCAGCCCCGAAGTGGACGCGGCGTCGAGCCGGCGTCTATCAATGCCGTTCTCGTGTTGCTCGGGGATTTCTATCCCCATGCTCCTTATTTTACACCTGTTGAACAGCCTGAGGAGCCAGGGGAGGACTGGGAGGGGTCTCTGGACCCTCTCGCAGCTGCTTGCGAGTCTGAACAGGACTGGGCTGAGGAGTGGGGGGGGGGTGGTGGTGCCAGTGGTCTGGATACCTCCACAGACCTTGGCATGCGGTCTCCTCCTACCGTGGCTACGGAGGAGGGTGCTAGTTCTGCTGTGGTGTTGCTTAGGGCGGCCGAGGCCCTACACCTCGAGCTTCCTACGGTGGCCGTCAGGACTAACCTCCTGACAGAGGTGCTTCAGCCAGCAGCTACTTCTGCAGAGCCGCTGCTTCCCTTTAATGAAGCCCTTTCTGACGTTCTTTTGGGCACTTGGTCCAGGCCCACCACAGGGGCTCCTGTGGATAGGAACATGGCCCGACGCCATCGCCCGGCTCCGGGTGACCCCCTTTTCCTCTCCCAACATCCCACCCCGAGAGCTTGGTTGTCCAAGCCTCTGCTTCCCCTACCGCCTTCCCTTCCGCACCACCGGATAGGGAATCCAAGAAACTGGATCAGTTTGGAAAGAAAATGTTTTCTTCCACCAGTTCTGCGCTGCGGTCCGTGAACACCGCATGCCTCTTGGGCCGTTATTCCCACTCTCTGTGGGATACGGTGGCGGACGTGCTGTGCCCCACTGTCCGGAGGAGGCCCGGCCAGCTCTCTCCCAGGCTGTTGCAGAGGAGGGACGCAGCTAAGTTCATGATTCGTTGTGGCCTAGACACCGCCGACTCACTGGGCAGATCGATTGCAACGACGGTGGCAGTTCGCCGCCACGCCTGGTTGAGGACCACTGGATTTTTGGGGGATGTCCAAAACAAACTTATGGACATGCCCTTTGATGGCCGTCGCCTCTTCGGCGACAAAGCAGACAGCGCGTTGGTGCGGTTTAAGGACTCACGGGCTACGGCCAAGTCCTTGGGACTCTCTGCAGTCTGCCCTCCTCCGCCTTCTGCTTTTCGCTCCTTTCGTGGTACCGGAAGGGGCACCCCGCAGCGTTCGCAACAGAGCCACAGGCCTGCGCAGCAAGCATCCCAGCGTGGCCGCGGATGCGGTTTCCGCCGTGGCGGACCAAGGGGCCAGCGGGCGGGTCAGTCCACCACCACCCCGGCCACCACTTCCTCCAAACCTTCCTAGTCAGAACTTTCAGGCCCATCAAACGCCAGTGGGCAGCAGGCTTCGCCATCACCTCCCCCCACTGGCGCACCATCACTTCGGACAGGTGGGTTTTAGAGATAGTCCAGAGGGGCTACTCCCTCCCCTTCGAGACTACCCCTCCAGCCATGCCACCTCAGTACCACCGCATGTCAGGGGATCACTTGGTGCTTCTTCAGCAGCAAGTTGCGGCCCTCTTGGCCAAGGGGGCCATCGAGCGCGTTCTGACGCCAGAAGTAGGTCGTGGTTGCTATTCCCACTACTTTCTGGTGCCCAAGAAGGGCAAGGGCCTGCGTCCTATCTTAGACCTCCGGAACGTCAATCGCTTCCTCCGCAAAGAGAAGTTCAAGATGCTCACTCTAGCTCCGGTCTTGTCTGCTCTCGATCCCCAAGACTGGATGGTAGCGCTGGACTTGCAGGATGCCTATTTCCATATCCCCGTCCTGCCAGCCCACAGGCGTTACCTGCGGTTCACGGTAGGCCACGAGCACTTTCAGTTCACCGTGCTCCTCTTTGGCCTTACCAGCGCCCCTCGGGTGTTCACAAAGGTGATGGCGGTGGTCGCAGCTCATCTGCGCAGATCAAGGGTTTCAGTCTTCCCTATCACGACGACTGGTTGTTAAAGGCGGGCTCGCCCCAGACAGTCGTCTCCCACCTCCAGACTATGGCTGACCTCCTGCACTTTCTGGGGTTCTCCATCAATGTGCCGAAGTCGCACCTGATTCCCTCTCAGAAGCTCCTCTTTATCAGAGCGGTTCTGGACACGTCGCAGTTTCGGGTCTATCCTCCCGAACAGCGAGTCCGGGATATTCTGGCTCTGATTCCCATCTTTCAACCCTTGTCCCAGGTTTCGGTCAGAGTGACTGAGGCTGCTGGTCCTCATGGCCTCCTGCATCCTGCTGATCAATCATGCCAGATGGCATATGCGGGCTCTGCAGTGGAACCTGAAGTTCCAGTGGGCGCAGCATCTGGGGAACCTGTCCGATCACGTCCAGATCTCGGAGGGCACTGCACAACAGTTGCAGTGGTGGCTCACGAACCGGCATTGGGTCGATGGCAGATCCCTCTCCCTTCCCCAACCGCAGTTTACAGTGGTGACGGATGTGTCCCTCCTGGGATGGGGCGGCCACATGGGAGAGGCGCAGATCAGAGGCCTCTGGTCTCCGGCGGAGTCCAAGCTCCATATCAACCTTCTGGAGCTTCGGGCGATACTGCTTGCACTGAAGGCATTCCTTTCTTCTGTCAAGGGGAGAGTAGTGCAGGTGTTCACAGACAACACCACCGCCATGTGGTACTGCAACAAGCAAGGCGGGGTGGGGTCGTGGACCCTCTGTCAGGAGGCTCTGCGTCTCTGGACATGGCTGGAACATCAGGGCATGTCCCTGGTGGTTCAACACCTGGCAGGTTCTCTGAACGCCAGGGCAGACTAACTCAGCCGCAGGTGCATGCTGGATCACGAATGGCATCTGCACTCGGAGGTGGTGCAAGGTCTCTTTCAGCAGTGGGGAGAGCCTTGGTTAGATCTATTCGCCACCGAAGAGAACGCGCAATGTCATCAGTTCTGCGCGTTGGAATTTCCAAGGCAGCACTCGCTCGGCGACGCTTTTCGTCGCGAGTGGAGTTGCGGTCTATTGTACACCTTTCCGCCTATACCACTTCTGCCCAGAGTGCTGAAGAAGATCAGGCGTGACCGGGCACAAGTCATCCTTGTGGCCCCGGACTGGGCTCGAAGAGTATGGTTGTCCCGAGCTACTCAGTATGAGCATCGATTCCCCCCAATCAGACTGCCTCTTCGGGAGGATCTTCTGTCGCAGCAGCAGGGGACGGTCCTCCACCCGAACCTGTCCAGCCTCCACCTCTTTGCGTGGAGATTGAGCGGCGGCAGTTGATTCCTTTCGACTTGCCTCCTGAAGTTTGTGATGTCATTCTGGCAGCCAGGCATCCCTCTACTAAAGTGGTATACGCCTGCAGGTGGAACAAGTTTGTGGCATGGTGCACAGCAAAGGCTGTGTATCCCCTTTCTGCCCCTCTTTCTGAAGTTCTACTGTTCCTTCTTTCTTTGACCCAGCAGGGCTCTGCTCTGGGCACTGTTAAAGGGCTACCTTTCTGCTATTTCGGCCTTTCTCAGGCTCCCTGATCAGCCCTCTCTTTTCAAGTCCCCTGTTGTAAATAGATTTCTCAAAGGCATTACACACCTTTTTCCTCCTATTCCTTTCGTGATGCCTCAGTGGGACTTGAATTTGGTTCTTACATACTTGATGTGTGCTCCCTTTGCGCCACTTCATAACTGTCCTCTTCGTCTCTTGACCTTGAAGACTGCTTTCCTGGTGGCCATCACCTCCGCTAGGCGAGTGAGTGAGCTCCAGGCTCTTTCTTGTAAGCCTCCTTTCCTATCAGTCCATCCGGACAAGGTTGTGCTCAGGCCCCGTCCTTCCTTTTTGCCAAAAGTGGTTACGGCCTTTCACATTGGGCAGACTATTACCTTGCCCACCTTCTTTCCGCATCCTTCCAGAGAGGAAGAGAGGCTCCACCGTCTGGACCCAAAACGTGCGCTCTCCTTTTATCTCAGCCGCACACAGCAGTTCCGGGTGGATGACCAGCTCTTTGTTGGCTACGATGGCACCAAGAAATGTCGGGCGGTACACAAGAGAACTATCTCCCGCTGGGTTGTCTTATGTATCAAAGCCTGTTACTCTTTGGCTAAAAAAGAACCTCCGGTGGGGCTGCGTGCTCATTCCACCAGAGCTACTGCAGCCACTACTGCATTGGGACGTGGTGTCCCCTGCAAGACATCTGTCAGGCAGCCACGTGGGCCTCGCTGCACACGTTTACCAAGCATTATTGCCTCGACAGCCAAGTCCGGAGAGACTGCTTTTTTGGCCGTTCTGTTCTCCGTGACTTTCTGGTGTGATCTTGGTTCGCAGACCCACCACCGGGGTTGGTATTGCTGGGGTATCTATTCTAATGTAAGGAATCTATCACTGTGTTTCTTTCAGATGAACAAGTTACTTACCTTCGGTAACGATATATCTGTAAGAAACATTAGTAGTGATAGATTCCGTACCGCCCCACCCTTCCTCCCCGTTCTGCGAACTGATTTCTAGGGTTAAGGTCATCCCTTTCAGGGCCCTAGTTTCAATGCACCAGTGGTCAGTATCTTGCATGGCTCTGCGTTCCTGGCGCGGAAAGTCGTGTACAGAACTGACGTGCGCGTGGGCGGCATCTAAGTAGCGCCCGCAACGTCATCTCGGCGACCATGACGCCAACGACTGACGCGGAGCCGCACGACGCCACCTACCGACGCGCAGGGGTACTGCTGACAAACTTTCTGGATCCAGTCTGACGCCTGGGGATATTCTAAGGTAAGGAATCTATCACTACTAATGTTTCTTACAGATATATCGTTACCGGAGGCAAGTAACTTGTTCGTTAGGTCTAAGAGACCTTGTTATTTACCGGTGGAAAGAGCCAGGTCTTTAGCTGCTTTCTGAAAAGCTGCAGGCTGTGTTAGGATCGGAGGGCAAGAGGAAGGGAGTTCCATAACTTTCCCCCCTGGAAGGTCAGTGTTCTGCCACCCCAGTTTACTCGTTTAATTCTGGGAATCTGGACCTTATGCGCCGAGCTAGATCGAAGTGTTCTACTGGGCACATACCAGGTAAATTGCTCCTGGAAATAGAGGGGGCCAGTACCGTGGAGAGCCTTGTGCATTAGACAGAGTTTTAAATGAGATTCTCTTCTCTACTGGTAGCCAGTGAAGGCCGTTTAATAGATGAGAGACCGGTTTAAACTTGGGGATATTCAGAAGGGTTCTGGCCACTGCATTTTGTAGAGACTGCAATTTTTTAACCAAGTATTTCGAGGTACCAAGATAAAGTGCAATGCAGTAGTCTAGCTTAGAACCAATGAGGGCCAACACTACGGTTTTCTGAAGATCGGTTGGAATGAAAGAGGATTTTTTTGAGGACCCGTAACATAAAGTAGCCCCCAGAGGTCACTGCATTGATCTGAGCATCGAAGCATAATTTGGTGTCCATGATAACTCCCACGTTTTTAGCCTTCTGAACTGGCTTAGGTAGTTCACCCAGCTCCTGGGGCCACCAGGATTGATTCCAGAAAGAGGTCTCCTTCCCAAAGAGCAATACCTCAGTTTTCTCCGAATTTAATTTAAGACAGTTCTCCTTCATCCAGCCTCCCACTGCAGTCATGCAACTGCAGAAGTTGTTGGCATCCTTTTTGAACTGAGATGACAGACACCACTATCTGTGTGTCGTCTGCGTACGATGGTACAGTCAGGCCGAAGCTCAGGATAAGCTTTCCCAGGGGGGTGACGTACACGTTGAAGAGAGTAGGGCTGAGCGCCGAACCCTGCGGCATCTCACATGGAAGGGAAAAGGGGCTGGATTTTACCTCGCCCACCTCAACCCATTGTTGCCTATTTTCAAGAAAAGAACTCAGCAGAGATGCATTGCTCCTGAAGCCCAAAGAGTACAGGCGTTTCTTAAGAAGCGTGTGGTGGACAGCTTGTTGATGATCCCTGGGGGGCAGGGGTCGGAGGGGGCCCTAGACTTGATGGAACTCATGAGGCTGATTGTTTTATCCCGCGTGAGAAGGGAAAACTTATCGAAGGTAGGAGATGCCTCGCGACCAATGAATGTACCCGAACCCGAGGCCTCTTCCAAATTACAAATGAGGTCAGTGCTGGGAGACTGCTGAGAAAATACCTGAAAGATGGCATTGACCTTAAGTTGGAAGAAATCGGCCAACTTGCTGCAGAAAGATTTGCCCATCACAAAGGAGTTGCTGTTGCTCCAATTCGACAGAGGAATTTACTGCTAGTCTGGTCTTCCCTGAGAAAAATTTGGTCTTTTCGGCTTTAATAAGCTCTTTATACTCCGCAAGGGTTTTTTTATACCTGGCCTTTTTCCCGGTGGAGTAGTCTACCCTCCAGAGACGCTCTTCCCGTCTGCACCTCAATTGTGCTGCTTTTAATGCCGGAGAAAACCAAGGAGCAGAAGGATTTTTTCCTATGGCTCCTTAGTGTCTTAACGGGCACTACTTTGCTGCATGCTGTCTCCAGCCAGTGTGTGTAGCTCGTTGCTGCCTTGTAAATGCCCTTGACGGAAACAGGAACAGAGTTGTAGAGAGCCTCCTGTAGAGCATCTAGCTTGGTATCCTTCCATGGCCGGTACTTAATAACTCTAGCTATGTTATTTGATTTAGCTCTATTACACTGGGTCCAGATATAGAGAAAAAAATGGCCATGTGGTCCGACCGTGGAAGTGGAAGGATCTTATCTATGCCTAGACTGGCATTATTTGTAAAGATACCATCCAGTGTATGGTTGGCTATGTGAGTGGGCACATCAATTTGTTGGGGTAGATTGAAACTATTAAGAGTGTCCACCAGATACCCTGTATCTGCATCCGAGGGTGACTCTAAATGGAAATTGAAGTCCCCCTACCAGTGAAAAATTTGTGTAAGTTATGCTGGATTCCATGAAGGATTGAATTTTATCAACAAAATCCCTCCTTGGGCCAGGGGGTCGATAGACTAGCAGTCCTTGAAATGTGTAGGATTTGGTCAGACCGATGCTGAACCTAAGTGCCTCGCACTCTAGGTGATATATTGGAGTGCAACTGGCCTCAAGTGAATTGCGATAAATAATCGCTAGCCCCCTCCCCCTTTTTATCTGATCTATCCAATCTTTGTGTTGAACCCACACGGGACGGCAGCCTTAATGTCTGGGTCAGACATACTGTCAGCCCAGGTCTCCGTGAGGAAAGTAATGTCCGGATCTGCAAATTCGAGTTTATGCTTGATAAGCGACCTAGTCTTAAGAAGCAAACCGTGATGTGTCTTTACATCTGATTGCCTTTCCGTTGAAGTTTTAATAGGGGCTCTGGGGGGGGGGGGGGAGAGCATACCCTAACCCAACCCCCACACTCTGGGAGAAACAACACAAGTGGCACCTGTATTCCATAAAGCTGCCAAGTGTAAGACCCAGTAAAAGGAGATGGCATCGGTATCTATTTCCCCCAATCCCTTTCGTGTTATGTGGCAAGGTCAATCTAGGGAGCATCCACCCCAGGACCTCCGTAAGGCAGGCAATCACCCCCCTCCAGAACCTATTTAGGCTGGTGCAGCTCCATACAGTGTGTAGGAAACTGCCTTTAGCAATGCCACAGCGCAAGCGTGTCGTAGATGCCACCAACTCAGCCTTCCGAAGTCTGTGGCGGGTATGGTAGGCCCGATGCTAGTATTTGAATTGAGTTAAACGTAGGCGTGATGAGATCGCTGCTCCGCTGGGGGACTCCACGGCCTCCGCCCAGTCATAGTCTATGGGGCCCAGGTCAGACTGCAATGCCACCTTGAAGGCAAGTGTGGAGACACTATTCGTGACAAGCGATTGATATTTTTGAAATTTTATGATCACCCAGATCCCCCACCAGGAGTTTGCCTATTAGGTGGTTAAAGTTGGGGAGGGTCTTAAGGTTGGAAATGTGTGGCAGAACTGCAGGTATTTGCAGAATTGACTACGTGGCATAGAGTATCCTTCCTGCAGATCCTGAAACTACTTAAGAGAACAGCTCCTCATAACGTTCCCCAGAGAAGAAATCCCAATCTGATCCCAACCTCAAACCCTGAAGATTGATTAGTTGAGGGAGAGGTCTATTGCGCCATAATGGGGTTACACGTGAGGCAACCCCACCACCCTATCCAGCAAAGAGATTGACGCCACACTAATATCACAACCTTTTCTGCAGGAGGAAGGACTCGAGCATCTGATTTATCGTATAAGTATGCATGTAAAGTAGGATCCTCTAACAACCAATGCTCTACGGCATAAGCTGGGTCATCTCTGGAACATACCACCAATCATTGAGCACCTGAAACTGGGAAGCCGCATGATGGGATTGAATACCTGCTGCCGCAATGCCCTCACAATACGTAGAGTGAAAGCACGTTCGTAGTGCCACCGATAAGCTCCACCTCCCCACAGGAATTGGCCTAGCATAGAATTAACCTGTCGGAACCATGATGGGGGAATCGGTTATGGATGGTTTTGCAGTTGGTAAAGTAAACAAGGGAGAGACACCATTTTAATTATAGCAGAACGCCCATACAGGGACAGCCGCAATCCCGACCAAGATCAAATCTCTGCCTTGACCGTGTATCGTAGGGAACAGATTACGCTCCCAGGACACCTCTTGAGTGTCTGACAAAAAGACTCCCAGATATCTCAGACCTTCGTCTGTCAGTGGCATGTCCATTGCCCATCGGCTATCGCCACGTATACCCCCCCAACACCCCCCGCCCCCAACGGCCATATAGTGGATTTACTGGCATTCATATACAAGCCTGATGTTTCCCCAAAGATCTGTACGATCTGTAGGATCCTGGGACCTGATCTATGGGTATCTGTAAAAAAGAATAGGACATCTGCATATAAGGCGATGCGGTCGGACATCTCTGTAGTCCATTCAAAGCTGTGGATCAAGGCATCTATACGAACCCATGTGGCCAACGGCTCAATAGCAAGTGCAAACAAAAGAGGAGATGAGGGCAAACCTGTTGAGTGCTGTGTCCAGTGGGGAAGAGACCGTAACGGCGCCTCGCACAACAGCCGTCAAATCAGTATAAAGCAATCGAATGTATGTCAGGAAGCATGGGCCAAAATTCAGGTGTTTTAAAAGTATGAAGAGATTATCCAACTGACCGAATCAAACACCTTCTCGATGTCTGCTAACAGCAGGCCGGATGATTTAAATGACGACAGCAGCGATAGCTTTATGGGCCCGTCTGATGTTGTTGCGTGTTGCCCGGCGGGGCATGAAGCCTGCTTGAGCTGGGTGTACCAGGTCCGATAAGTGGGGCTGCAATCGATTAGCAAGGGCTTTAGCCAGCAACTTCGCTTCTACGTTAAAATGGGATATTGGACGCTATGAGGTGTGACATTCTGGGGGGCGTACTGGTTTCAAGAAGACAACGGTTTCAGTATGTCTCCAGTCCGGGGGCAGGCGAGCAGCCTGGAATGCCGCTTGAACAACTGCTAGGTAGTGTGGGCCTAGCTGGGATATGTATACCTTGTAACATTCGGTTGGGAATCGGTTTTGAGTCGGCGCCTTTTCAGGCCGTAGCTCCAACAGTGCCGTCGCCAATTCCTCCACCGTTAGAAGGGCCTCCAAGGACTCCGGGGCCCCTGCTGACTGAACCTTCGGGGGCATATCTTCAAAGAAATGCTCAATCTGTGAGAGGTGCTCAACACCTCTTTCGGGAGTATATAGGGTCTGATAGAAATTGGCGAAGCTGCTTGCCAGCGCCGCCGGATCAGTGAGCAGCGTGCCGTTCGTATCACAGACCCCAGGGAGTTGGGCTGGCATTGCTGCCTGTAGGCATAATCTATGTAGGAGCCTCCCTGACTTGTCAACCCATTGGTAGATTCTACTTTGTATGGCCAGCCATACGCACGTGCCTCCTCCATCAGTTCCCCTTGGAATTGCTGCTGGGTAAGACCCAATTACCGAAACACCATAGTCCCTCCACCCTCTTGTCCCTGTCTCTCCAGCTCAAGAATGTGGGCTTCCAATTGAATTAAGTTGTCTGTATTGCCGGCGCTCCGCAGCACAGAAACTGATAACCCCTCTAATAGTGGGCTTCATAACCTCCCGTAGTGTATCTACGAAGGGTGCCGTTGCCTCATTCAGAGAATAGTATTCATTTAAAGCCTGATGGATATGGGTTCGATAAGACTGATCTTGTAGATACCATGGGAAAAGCCTTCTTCGGAACGGGGGTCGGGACAGACAAACCAGGAGCCAGATGGCTACCGGGGAGTGATCCGATAGTCCTCTGGGCAGGATAGTGGCCTCAGATACTCTGTGCACATAGCTCCGTGGAAGAAACCTAATCAAGCCTGGATAAGGATTCATGCACTGGGGAGTAGAAGGTAAAACCCACCTCCCTGGTGTGGTGAGCCCTCCATGTATCCACCCATCCCACCAAATCAGCCAGAGACCTTAGCCTGGACTCTTGAGCCACCTTCACAACCGCCAATGCTCGCCATCTGTCTCTGCCAGAGTACATTGCATCATTCCAGTCCCCGCACATGACCACCAAAACTTCCGGAAGGGATCCCCCATATAACCACCAGAGGGTCTACGTAACTCTAAGGGGTGGGGTGCGTAAATGCTACCCAGCACAATGTGTTCCCCAAATATGGTCCCATGAACCAATATGTACCTGTCCTGTGTATCTGTCCACTCCTGCACTTAAGTGAAGGGGATTCAGTGGTGTATCATGATGGCCACTCCTCTGGCGCCCCTTGAAAAACCGGTATGAAATGTGTGCATGTAACCATACCGGACGAAACGGGGAGTCTTGGTGTCCATTAAGTGCGTCTATTGCAGGAATAGAAGGTCTGCCCAAATACGTTTTGCCTGGCGGATCGTCGCGCTTTACTTTATCAAGCATTCCTCTGACATTCCAGCTCACCATACGGCTGTCTGGAAGGTGGCCCCTGTGTCACGGTCTACCATAAAGGCGTAGGGTCTGCACATCGCATCTAATCAAGAGCAGGGGTCATCACCTAGGGAGAGCACAGACCACGCAGCCAGAGTAAGAACGAACAATACCTACATAACCCTCAAACCCCATCCCTACTCCAATACCTCAAAACAGATGAAGTATCTATTGCGGAAGGAACACCACGCTGACTCTTAATGGGAGACGGACATAGGGTCCGTCCAGTGGATCTCCAAACTCTTCATCGTCCTGTTGGAAACTTGAGAGGGTCGGGGTGTACCTCTCCATACATACAGCCCTTTAAGAGACCAAGATACTACATCCGTCAGAACAGAAAAGGAGGGACGCCACCCAACCCCCATAAGGAAGCTATGGGCCGCTTATTTCTAGAGTTGGATGTCTCCTCTCCAGGGTCTTCCTCCTGATCACCATTACGGGCCCTGGAGCACCATGTGGATCTGGATCGATGTCTGTTTCTCTGTCCGTTTGTTTCATTGTTGGCGGGGTTCCCCCGAAGAGAAGTCAGTCCTGGCGTGGCGGCGTATATGGTTTTAAATGTCTGTTTATCCGTCCATTCGAAGACTTCTTTAGGGGTATCTTAGAACAGGGTACGAGAATTATACACCACCCGTAGGTGGGCAGGAATCCGGAGCATGTATGGGGAATTTGAGGTCCCGAAGACTGGCTTTGGCCGCTAGGAAAGACTGATGCTGCACCAATTTGGTATAGTCGGCCAATATAATTATTCGATGGTATTCAAATAGGAGTTCAGCCTGAGACCTCTCGTGTCGAAGGATGGTCTTGCCATCGTGAAAGTAGGACATTGGCGATCACAGGCCATGGTCGGGTGCCCAGAGGTGACCGCTGTAGCAGGGCCCTATGTGCACGCTGGGGACAATGTGTCGTCTGGAATCCATGATGTGAGCCAGCGGCTTAAAGTCCCCCATGTCATCTCCTTCACTGTTTTTGGGGAAGCCCACGAAGCGGAGGTTGTTCCTGCGTGCCCGTCCCTCCGTGTCCGCCACTTGCGTGGCCAGCCCCTTAGTTGGCTTTTTAAGGGTAGAGACCTTTGTCTGGCATAGAAGACACCATGTCTACACTCCAGAGACTCTAGTCTCAACTTCAGTTATGCGTTCCACCGCATTGCGGAGGTCCTGGCGTAGTATTGTCACCTCAGATCCCGCCAAACTAATTTTTGCCTCTAAGGTGTCTCTAGATTGCGTGATCGCAGCAAGCAGGACAGCGTTATCAAGTAGAGTGCTAGTACAACCCCAGAGTCCACATGTCGAACACCTCCCCTCCCCCCCCCCCCCACCCAATGAAGCGGTCCATCGTGCTCTGTTTCGACAGATTTCCAGAGGGCTTTTCTTTAGTCGTGGTGAGGGGGCAAGGGCAACGGGGTAAAGGCCCAATCTACACCACTCGTGTGACTACCCCTGTCAGCCCCAAGCACCGCACCAACTGCCACCACAGTCTGGACCGCCAAGCACATTCGCAGCTACTAGTTCTGCTGAACCCTGGGACAAGTGTTCAGCAATCCCTCAGAAGTAACGCCCGGAAAACTCTGGGATGCAGGCTGGGTAGGGCTCTCTCCAGCCACACCAGGGCCTGGCCGCCTCCGCAAATGGGGGTATTCCCGCCTATACCCGCCCCAGCGGGCACCTCACCTCTCAGTAAGCTGCTCCCAGTCTCTGCATCCCTGGCGGCGCATAGGTGTTGCAGGGCCAGCGGTGTCACTCTCCAAGCCCGCAATCTGGCCCAGGCCTCCGGATCTTCACCAGCTGATGGGCGGGCTGTAAGCACCTGACCTCACGGCCTACCACGCTCCAGTGCAGTTGCGGCCTGGTACAGCCAGCCAGGGCCAGACAACCTGTCCTCACGCCCCTGGCCCCAGTCGACACTGTTTCCGTGCCGTCACCAACATATGTCTTCACTGCCACGGCTACCCCAAGGCCTCGCCGGTCCGGTGCGAACCGCCTCCCTCGCTGTCTTCAGCGCGTTGGAGCACACTCCATGAGGGCACAATGGGGACCAGGACACAGCCACCGGTCTGCAGGATCCGGCCCACCGCCTCGGGGCTCACGCCCGCTGGCATCCCTTTCTCCCCGCCCGTCCACTGAGACCAACATTGTCAGCGAGGCCTGCAGCGCCCTTCAGTTAAGCTGTGGGCTCGGCCCGCGCAATCTGGCGCAGCAGGCCAGACAGCCAGAACGGCCCCGGACAACGTCCCCGTAGTTTGAGAAGCATCGAAGATTACGGGGCTGTTTTGGCTGCAGATATCTGGTAGGATGATGACCTGGGCTGTTGGAGTTTGCCTAAAGCGCGTCCGCCATGTTGGACCACTTGGCTACGCCCCATAATATCTCATTTTTAACATTCTCCAGCAACAATTTTATCCTAATCCAGTTACATCATGTGCATCCACATGCTTCCAGGATGGGTTGTAAAGAACTATATACTCCCCTGTTGGGATAATCCTCGCCTCCTTGTCTTCTTAATAGAATTGATTTTTTTTCACAATAGATAGGAGATTTTACACTCTGTGTCAGGATCGGAGGCTCCGATTATGCAAGCTCAAAGCTTACTGGTCACGAATGATGCCAACCCTACCCTCACTGACTTAAAATAAAACTTCTTAAAAGCTGAGTCAGATGACAAATCGGCCGGAATCAAAATGCCTTCCAATTGGGGGAGAGGAGTTGGCCTAACGGCTAGGGCGGTCGACCTCGAATCTAGGGAACTGGGTTCGAGTCTCGGCAATGACGCAGAACATCCTGTGATTCTGGACAAATCACTTAATCTCCACGTGCCTAACAAAAATGAATGTGTCCTCATGTAATGCATTTGGTGCTATGTAAAGCGCTCTGATACCCGATACCTGCGGGTCAAGTTCGCGCTATATAAAACTCTGCAACAAAAAAAATTGCCCACTTAAAGTTTTGGATATCATAGCATCCCTTTCTGAATGTGGCACAAATTCCCCAATCACAAGCAAATGTTAGCGGACACTTTGTCTGGGCCCTCTTTTATCCACTCAGCTTGTCAGGCCCCAATCACAGTGGGCTTCTTTGTGACATTGGTGTCACAGCCTGTTTGGAACGTTTGCTGGATTTACATTAAACATTTGGGGTGCACTGCCAATGGCGGAGGCCAAACAATTCTTGTATAGCACATGTCTGGTTGCTGAAAACTCTGCGTTCTACCATGCATCTGTCTCTGAGGCTGTTGTGGGTACTGAGAGAGGCAAAAACTGGATTTTGGAGTTGGATGTGGGAGGACACTGATTACCATAGTACATTCCCCATGCATGCACACCCCTAGCCCTCAGATCCAGTTTAGTGTGGCTGAAGAGTTCAGCCATCTTTAAAATGTCCAGAGTGGTTAGGATTAGCGCCAGGAACCTTTACCCCGTTGGCTATGGCATCCCATGGGGTCATATCCACCCACTAGCAAGTGCCTGGCATAAATCTAGCATCTCCAGGCACCAACCTCAGAACACCTCTGGACCTGAGGAGGAAGACTGAACCTGCTGTCTGAGACTTGAGCATAGAAGAGTGACCCTGCTCTCTCTCCCTCCTGTACTCGATTCAGAATGTAAAACATTTGACCAAGGCCAACATCGTTGATGTATCCCACCTGCGCTCCATTGCAGTCCGCCTTAAATTGCACCCAGCTTCTGTTCTGCTGCGACCATTGACTGTCATTGGTAGTTTGTGCTTCTTGGTGCTAGTTATACTTAAAAGCTTTATAAATCTCTTATGTAAGAAAATTGACCCTTTCATAGGGTCACCATCACTTTTTGCTAGATGTTGCTGGTTTTCCGAGTCTGTAGTCCATGGGGTCCTGCTGTCCGGGCCCCAGTGAATGTGCTTTTACCCCTGAAAATGTTTTTTCAAATGGCTAATCCCTGATTGGCATATTTAACTACCCAAAGTGCTGCAGTCCACTAGTAACACCACCATAGCAACATGGCAAAAACATGTCTCTAGGTCTGCCATTGCAGACTATTTAGGCAGTTTTTAAACTGCCATACTAGACGTGGCAAAATTACCCCCTTTCCATGCCCAGACCTTCCTTTTTAATATCTGTAAGCCACCTCTAAGGCAGACCTTAGTAACCCACAAGGTGGGGTGCCTGATGTGAAAAAACAAGCCACACAAATGATGGATGGAATGCGGAACAAATCGAACATTCATCCTCTTCTCGAGATCTGGGTTAAATCCATTGTTTTATTCACCGTGCCACCCCAGTTTAGACCCAGCCATATGCAAATCAGTCTTGACCCTGCACGCCATGGGAACAGTCCAGCCCGAACTGCCCAGCTAGGTCCTCCCTGGGACTGGTTTCGGGATATCGGCCCTAATCAGCCAGTCTAGCTTGAATCCAGTGTCACAGTGAGCCCGGTCCTACGTCTGGGCATACCCGGCGCACTTGGGGCAAGAAAGCAAGCACAAAAATGATGGTCATGTATTAAAAACACGCATGTCGAAATTCAAACTTTACATGTCCGGTCTGTAAAAACTGAACATTGTCGCTTTCACTGTAGCAATGCTGGTGGCCCCATTGGCTGACATTGCACAGTTACACTGGTCCATGTGTTGAGTGCGAACTTCCATTTGGGACAATAAACCTAGTACCAAGGTGTCAAATCAATTGTTACATTAAGCCCTACTTAATGCTGAAGTCTGATTTAAAGTATCATTTAAAGCGAAGGTGACTTAAAGTCTTCATTTTGTTGCCCAAACCGCTGATAACCCTTTCTGACTATTTGCAGCAGATTGTCACCAAAGACAGTCTGCTGCCCTTCTGCTTAGAGGTGTGTATTGCTCTCGGGAACGAACTGAGACCAGTTGGTGGGCAGAGATGTAACCTCATCCAGCAGTGTGGCCACAGATTGCCTAGCTTCAAAGAGGCTAGCGCCTCAGATAGGTAAACGCAAGTCACACTGCAGCCTGCCCTTCTTTTTCAAGCTGGCATCTCCTCTGATGGGGGGGGCCTGTTCCACAACCGGATTTCCAGGAGGGTGGCTAATTAGATTGAACACTTCTCAGAGCTCTGAGAGAAGGGTTCGAACCTATGGATTTGGGCAGAGATGCACACTGGGATTGGATTATTTAGTGCCAGCCCCAGAGGAAATTATTTAAAATTGGGTAGGGTTGACTCGTGAGAATAGTGGCTCGATTCGCTAGTAAGTCCTCCTCCCCCTCAAACTCGAAAATGGCATAAAGGTGGCCCCCATGGCATTCTGTTCTGAGATCACTACTGGACCTGTAAGAAGACAGAGACTGCCCTGCTGCTCCCTGGACAAAACAAATAGACTGCACCAAGGATCTGCATGAATCCGATGGTTCCGCAAAGAGGACACTGCTTGCTGTGCCCACTCATAGAAAAGTGTTCCACTTGTGCCTGGACGGAAGAAGTGACTCCAAAGGCTAGGTGGTTAGTTCCCTGTTAAGCTTCAGGACCAGCAAAAGCTATAAGAACCAGCTGCCCAGGAACGCCTGCCCACCCCTGGATGCTGAAGTGCCTACTGGGTGACTGAGTCCTGACATTCCTGGTGTCCCCCCCCCCGCCACCCTCACCCCCCCCAAAGCACGTGCAACTAATTGGACACTGGGCCCCAGAAATAAACTAATTGCTAATCTGTCAGCAACCACTGGACCTGCTGTAACAGGGAGTCCAGTTGCAACTTGTCAGTCTTCCAAAGTCCATTGTGGGAGATAGTCCTGAATTGAAGGGAATAAATACACGGAGGACCCTAAAACTGCTGAAAGTGACAGTTAACTGTCAGCCTAAGCCCGAGTGATCCTTGTGACTGTGGTGGCCCATCCAATTGAAGATAAGTAGCTGTACTAGCGAGTTGGCTAAGAACTGCTAAACTGCTTACATCGGGGTTTTTTTGTGTTTTTTTTTTTTTTATTGCCTTTGCAAGAGTAAAATTACAGTGCTTTACCTTTAAAAAATTATTTTCTCCGGTTTTCCCTGATTTTTGTCGTTTTGGTATCGGTTTTAAGATTTACAATACTCAATTTGTATAAATTGATTTCTGATTTGTTTGTGTTTCTTAGTTAACTGTTTTGATACTTTACACTTTTTTTTCTTTGATTAAGCCTGACTGCTCTGTGCCACAGCTACCCAGGACTGAGCTAAGGGTTTTATTAAAGAAACTTAACTGGATCTGAAAAAGATTGACATTACATGGTGAGGTCTCACATCCACACCACATAATAATCCACTTTCCTACATTGGGTTCCCCTTGTTGGATTTTTGTCATTTTCTTTGCTTTGCACTTTGCCTCTAAGTTGAGCCTTTCACTGCCATAGCTATGAGGGGGTTGAGCTCAGGTTTATTTAGCAACTTTAGTGGTTCACCCTAACAACAAGGATTGTGAATATTACTTGAGCTGTGTACCCCCCTCCCGGACAAATAACCTAATTTCTTACAATTCGGCTCTTTGGTATGGTCTGGATTTTCTGTTCATCCAAACGTATCACACAGCATACAGCCATTACAACAAAAACACATATTCCTAACACAAGCCACATCTATTGCCTTTGCCAATGTTTGCTGCGGAGTAATCCTGTATGTGAATGAGTACAAGGTAAATTACGATTCAGTAAAACGAAGTAGTGGGAATGACTACATGAATGAATTCTTTTTTCTTTTTTCAGGTGTGGTCACTGCAAACGTCTTGCACCAGAATATGAGTCTGCTGCAACAAGATTAAAAGGAGTGGTATCGCTTGCTAAGGTCAGATTTTAATATTCGGTCAATATCAAGTCATCTAGGTCTTTTAATGTCTTTAAAACTGTGGGGATCTTTATATATAAATTCTAGTTTGATTTGTCCAAGTACGGGATAGCTCTAGCTATAGAAGCCTTGCTTAAACCATTCATTTAAGATGGTCTAGTCACTGTGAAATTGTTTATTTAAGTCTTAAGGATTTTTTTTCTGTTTTTTCAGGTTGACTGCACAGCAAACTCAAACACATGTAACAAATTTGGAGTCAGTGGATATCCTACATTAAAAATGTTCCGTGATGGGGAGGAGTCTGGTTCTTATGATGGGCCCAGAACGGCTGGTAAGTGAAAATGAAACCTTTTTGGGGGCTCTTTGTGCTCATTCTTAATTTTCCAGAATGAAGTTTCCTTAATCCCAGCCTAAAATGTAGTTAGTTTGTGTCAAGCAAGTTCTCCTGTTCCTGTGGCCGACAGAGCAAATATGGAAGCCCTGAAATTAGGCTGGACTTGCCAAAAGATTTTTTGGCTAGGTAATTACTGAACACAAAAATGTAGATTTTTAAAAAATGTTTGCCATCTACACTTTCTACAACCGAATCGGATGTGTCTGAACCGCTCACTCAACACCCAAAAGAATTGCAGTTGGCACCCTTTTGTAGTTGAGACTAACTAAATTGTGTTCACCTTTAGTAGCGTGTTGGGTATTTCTTTACTTCAGATGACATGATTGCTACCAGCCCCCTGAATTGCAATGCATGAAAGTCCTTTAAGCTATTTCATTATTTTTTTTAAAGCTGGATTGTCATCTAGAAAAGAATTTTTAAAAATGGAGGTAATTTGTGCTTGTTCTTAATTATTGAAAACATTTTTGGGATCGAAATAAATGGTATCTTTTCCACATTTTTACAATGTTTCTTTCAGTGCTGTTGCATTCAATATGTTGGTTGTAGTGATTTCCCTTTTGGACCCACTTTGGTTCTCCCCCTAGTTTCATATTTTAGACGTGTTAAACTGACTTAATTTTTCTATTTTGTTTGCACGCTATAGTTCTAGGAATACACAGTACACGTTGTTTTTCACCAGTCTTTCAAATTATGTAGTCTGAACGTGTAGTACAAGGCTGGAGCCTACAAAAGAAGATAGTACACAGTTATGTTGTTCGTTCGAGCACAGCACCTGGCATCTAGACCCAACATTGTGCCACGGCTGTATTTCTAACGCAGTGGTATTTATTATATTAAAAAGTGCTCTGTCCCATTGTGGGTTGGAGAGGAACATTTCGGCTGTGATGACTGTTCTGTAACATCTGCTGTATTCCACATGCAGACCTGCATAATATACAGTTATGGGGGTTAAGGCGATTCTCCGAGATCACACAGACATCACCATGCTCTCAGAGCAGAGGTGGATTTAGATAGGGAAATAGTGTTAACATGGTTGGAATATTCATTCTCTTCACCATGTTCATAATGCTGGTTACATTATTCTGCTTCATTTGCCTAATAATCGCAGCTCATACCTTGAATGCAAGATTATGATAAGTGTCAAACTTTCCTCATGTCTTTCTTGTGTTTACCCTGAGTGTGCATGGGTGAACAATGAACGGCATAAGATCTGTTTCCACGATCCCCTTGGAGTTAAGAGTGACATGTTCGAGGTTGCCGGAATCACTTTTTACTTGTGGAAGGTTAGGAGTTCAGGTGAGGCACTGTGAGCCTGTCCGGAATTGGACATGTGGGTTTGTAAGGAGTAGATGGACGCAGTCCCTACATCCATCTTCCAAAATATAGTCCTTCTCCATAGTAGGATCCGTATAACATGGTTAGTGCTATGTTAGTATAGTTTTTTACATAAGTTACTTGACTCAACAACATGTCTGCACTTTGTCGTAAAAGCTAGCGTTAAATTATAGAGTTTAAATGTAAGTTTTTACCTCTACAGATGGCATTGTCAGCACTCTCAAGAAACTAGCTGGTCCAGCATCGGTGGATCTAAGGTCTGTGGAAGAATTTGAGAAATTTGTTGGTGATAAAGATGCTTCTGTGATAGGTGAGTAGATCGGGGCTGTGGCTGTTTCTGGCATAGTGACATGCTGAGTATAATGTATTCAAGAACTTCTTTAAACTTCTTAATCTTGTGGGGCTTATTTGAGCAAGAATAATCTTGAGTATTTGCTCTTCATCCCGGTTACATTTATTGTTCCCTTTCAAATGTCACATTGGTTGTCGCTTCTCTCACAAAGTAAATACAACTGCAAGCCTTAAGTGTAGCTAACTGATCAGTGAGGTTAAATGTTTGCACTAAGATCAGATGGGGGAAATAAAGTTAGTGTTATTTTGTCTGTCCAAACTCATTTTGAGTGAGGTTCGAGTGAACAGATAAAATATTTTTAGTAGCCTTTTTTTCTGAAAAGCTTTCTCTTATGTTTGCTTGCTGCTGGTTTATGCTTTGTTTTATTTTTGTGAGCCTGTATTTTTATGAAAGATTATTTCCCTTCTGAAAGACCTACTTTTTCCAAGGCATGAAAATGATTGCAAGTCAAATTTTTAGACAAGCGTGTCTTTAGAATGTAGGTTTTGTCAGTTTCCTTAAGATGTTTCTATTCCTTTAGGTTTCTTTCGAGAATTGTATGGTTCAGATCATTCAGAGTACTTGAAAGCAGCCAACACTCTGAGGGATAACTACCGTTTTGCTCATACAGACGAGGATGACCTAGTAAAGAAATATGAACCAGATGGCAAGTAAGTACTGGCATTAAGTATTCCATTGAAACATGAGTCATTAGTCATTGCAATGCATTCTGTTATTTGCTTTACCAGAAGTTGGCAGTGTGACGTTCATAGTTTTTAATATATTGTATTGTAATTGCATTTATATAGCGCTT
The DNA here is from genome assembly GCA_963921515.1 of Calotriton arnoldi. NCBI lineage: Eukaryota > Metazoa > Chordata > Amphibia > Caudata > Salamandridae > Calotriton > Calotriton arnoldi. The sequence continues at coordinate 172,279 of CAWUFW010006290.1, forward strand.
ACTACCCCTGACGAGGCGTCGAAGCGCTTTTCGGCGAGTAGCACGCTACTCCGGGACCCATAGAGGATTAGTGTTGAATTAGTATAGTGAAACATGCAAGTACATTTTAAGTGATGGATAGGTTAGGCAGTTATTTGGATTTGGAATGATAGCAGAAGGATAGAGGAGGAAAAAAAGGTTTGTATTTATATAGCGCTGGTTACCCCTGATGGGGTGTTGAAGCATGCTACTCTGGAAGCCCATCAAGGATTAGTGGTGAATTAATATGGTGAAAATATGAAAGTAGTTTCAGTGGTGGATATTAGTCAGTTATTTGGAGTGAGAAGGATAGCGGAGGGATAAAAGGGAAGAAAGGTTTGCATTCATATAGCACTTGTTACCCCTGATGAGTGTTGAAGCGCTTTTCTGGCGAGTAGCACGCCACTCCGGAACCCATTAAGGATTAGTGTTGAACATTAGTCTAGTAAAAAATGAAGTAACTTTGATTAGTGGACATGTTATTCAGTTATTTGGGTAGAGAAGGGTAGGTGGCGGGATAGAAGAGGGAAAGAGGTTTGTATTTATATAGCGCTTGCTACCCCTGATGGGGTTTTGAAGCGCAAGTAGCACGCTACTCTGGAACCCAGAAGTATTAGTGTTGAATTATTATGGTGAAACATGAAAGTAATTTTAGTGGTGGATATGTTAGTCAGTTATTTGGATTGAGAAGGGTTGGGGAGGGTAGAAAGGGAAAAAGGTTTGCATTTATATAGCGCTTGTAACCCTGATGGGGTGTTGAGACGCTTTATTGGCGAGTAGCACGCTACTCTGGAACCCATAAAGGATTAGTGGTGAATTAGTATAGTTGAAAATTGAATATGTTAGACTGTTAATTCTGATTGAAAAGGATAGTGGAGGGATAAGAGTGAAGGATTTTTTTATTTTTTTTTATAGGTCTTAGCAGTAGGAGGGGGAGAAGGGGGTTTGAGGGGAGGAGTCAGGGAAGAGTTTAGAAAGGTTTGTTTTAGGGCATCGGTATAGTAAAAGAGGTGTCCGATGATGCAAGGAGGGTAGAGTAGGCGAGAGTCTAGAAAGGGTTATTTTGGTGGTCATAGTAGTGGTATGGGGTTTGGGATAAATGAGTGTGGATGTAGAGGATATATTGATAGATGTATAGGATGAGAGATAGGGTAGTGCCTTGGAAATGCTAAATTAGAAGAAAGTGATAAATATATAGATCCATAAATACATTGAAAGTATATAGATACATAAAGGAGGTAAGTATATGCAGATTAAAGATATGGATAGAGGCACAGGATGAGAAATAGGGTAGTGCATTGGATATGCTTTTTCAGGAGAAAAGTTACAGAGACACACAGTTCCAAGTACATGGAAGATACATAGATGCACAAGGGAAGTTAGTACATGTAGACCAAAGATGATATTTATTTATTATTATTTTTTTTTCTTTTTTTTTTCTCTCAACAACATAATTATTGTACATGTTTATACAAAGCAATACACAAAGATAGGTACATGTCTATAGTGAAAACAAATGCTTATATACAGAGGGATATGCTGTAAATTTCTGTTTGCGTATGGTGCTTATGTGGGGGAAAAGCCAATTCTTGAGTAGTTTTCTGAAGATAAGGTGGCTGTCGGTGGATCTTATGTTGGGGGGTAAAGAGTTCCATAGTTTGGCTGCTTGAACAGAGAAGGATGTGCCACCCATGGTAATTGTTCTAAATGAGTACATTTTCAACAAGTGATTTCTAATCATTTCTTCATGCAGGAGAATCCAAGTTACTGCCAAATTAAATGTGCTTGGTTTCCCTTGTCTTGAACCCTTGTCATTCGATGAACTTCGATTGTAAAACAAATAGCTGTCAATATGCCCTTGTCCCTGTGTATCATAGTAGACAACCCTTTTCTTTGTGAGAAAAACAGTTTTCCTGCCACTGTGCTTTTGACGAAATGTAGCTAGGAAGTGTGGAGAAGGTTTTTACGCAAGGCCTATCATGATTCATATTCCATAACATTAATATTTGAATAGATATTCTAGCTAAAATTGTTTGAGTATGAGGAGGCCCTTTCTAATTATGAACTTTTCTGTTTGCCGCAAGTTTGCTTGCTTACTTGGGACTACAGGTACAAAGTCACTTGGCTTTACAGGACTAGATTGAACCCCTGTGTACCAACTTTAGCAGGGTATATAAACTGTGGGTTAAAGAATTGTCAAATTTGAACTTCGGAGTGTGAGCTACTTTCACTGCAGTCTCTGATGCTTAGGGGTGAAGATGCACACTTAATAAAAGCCTAGACCACTTGGGAAATTACAGGAGTGATGGTGGTAATCCTGAAACTACATTTCTCAAGAGTCTTTTTCAGGTACCCTTGAAATGTTTTCCTATGTGTTTCAGATTAGTTACCTTCTTAGTGAAAGGTACTGTGAGCAATTGCAGTTGTTATATGTGGGGGTATCAACCTTAAATCCTTCCAGTTGGAGTTTTAGATGGCTCTTCCTCATAATGTTTGTGTGCACGTGGCGGTTTTCTATTGCATACAGTGTTATTTCCAACCTCGCAGACAGATCTGTGGGAAAGGGTGAGAGTCCATTTTGTTCATGTGGCATGGATGTGGTATTTGCTGTAAGAAACTGTGTATTGCATGCAATTTGGAAGCATATCTTGGTGGGGTGCAGTGATATGGTAGCATCATTCAAAAAACATGGTGGGGGTTACTTTTGTTTAGATTGTGAAGGTAAATTTTAGACCTGCAGCACAACCTTTTGCTATAATTGAAATGCAATTTAAGAGCAGGCAGGTGGCAAAACTGAAGTCTATGTTTAATACAAACATAAGTCACTCTACATGATGTCTATCTTAACCTAGGAAAAGGCACTACCAGTCTAAAGTGCCCTAATACTTCATAGTATGCAGTCGCCCTGCAGTACGAACATTGTCTGACTGGAAAAGGAAATATAACAAACACTTGAGTTAAAGGTGTGACAAATTCTGAGGGGAAAATAAGATTATCCTGAGTGTGGTGAATGCTGGATAGCTGTCATTGAGATCTAAACCCTTCATACGCAAGAAAAAACCCATTGTCAAGGGAGACGAGGGAGGGAGAAATAAAATTTGTTTTGCGAACAACTTTGGCGCCAGCTGACACATCTTCTCTAAATTTGCACCAAACTTAACAAAAGAAACTCACCTTTGTTTAATCATCAGCCATCTCATGCTGATTGGTCGGGGAGATTAGGTGTTGGTTTCAGAAAGCTTGTATAGATATTTGGATCAGAATGCACTTCAAGTTTGCAGGCTTCCAAATTTTAAAACCTTGGTGTGTAGTGGCTGCCATATTTGGATGTCACTTGACGCCTCTGGACTACTATGAAGTCCCTAGACATCCTTCAGGAAAATGTTCTGGGGACACCTGAGAATAAAGCACACACCCCACCTAGGGTTATGACTGAGATGACTTCCCACGTGGAGCGGGCCTGCTGGGTGTGGCCAAAGGCGCATCCCAATGTTTATTGAACACCTCTAAAAGTAAATCTGAGTGGGTACAGAGGTAAAGGACTGCACACAAAAACTACATCCTGTGGTCATGAGACCATCGGCATAACTGCCCTTCAGAATTGAGAACACGACTTGGTCAAAGGGCACTCTGTGCAGGCTTCTACATCTGGGTTGTGGCAAGATTTGGGGCCCGCAGTTCAACTGTTATATTGGGCATTTCGCATTTCACCTACTATTCATTCTAGCTATATACAGAATCTTTTCCTTCTTCCATAGCGTACGTTTTATGAATCCCTCTGTTTGGAGAAGTTGTTGTTTGGAGAAGTTGTTGTTTGGAGAAGTTGTTGTTTGGAGAAGTTGTTGTTTGGAGAAGTTGTTGTTTGGAGAAGTTGTTGTTTGGAGAAGTTGTTGTTTGGAGAAGTTGTTGTTTGGAGAAGTTGTTGTTTGGAGAAGTTGTTGTTTACCCAGGAGCCACAAACGACGGATTGTGGTGTGACTGAGGGCTGCACTGATGCCAGCAGGGTGGCGGGGGGGGGGAGGGGGTTTGGGTGGGTCAGGGATTGTGTAAGGAGGTCTAAAAAAAATGTTAAACGGTCAAGCATTTATTTCTAGGTTAATAAAGGCTTGCCCGTTTATTTAACATTTGTTTCTGAATATTAGTGCTCCACAACTACATGGTAGCTCATGCTGCTGTTCACCAGGGGGGCCACATGTAAAGGTCAAGAGGGCCGCAAGCGGACCCCAGGCCGTACGTTGAGTATCACTGTTCTAAAGTCTACCTCCTTTCTGCCAATTTCCCTGGCCAATCCTATGACTTAACACCCCCTCCAGCACAGTCCGACGATACTTGTCTTTAATAGTTTACTTTTTTCCTCCCATGTAATGGTTTGTGATCCCCTGTCCCACCAAAAGAGTCTTCATACTATTTGCATTTGTTGTTTTCGGCTTTTCCTCCAATCCATTCAACAAATTCAAGCTCTGGTCATGTATATCTTGTCCTGCAAGGAAGGAAGTGTGGGAGAGTCAGTGCTATGTCTGCATACTTTGCTGTCCTATTCAGTCTGTGTAGTTTTCCTCAAAGGCTAGACTTCAATTTGATGAATAGCTGGTGGAGCACCTACAGTCAAGTAATCCTGACAGTTATCTCGCTACCCCCGCAGGACGATTGAAGTAGTGATAGAGGCACAGTGGTGGTGGTGGTGTGCGCAGCAGCTGCTCATGGTCCTTTCGTGTTCTTTTAGGTCGAAAAAGTATTTTTAGTAGACTATTGGATTGTAACAGGTAATATTTTGACTGGTGAAGGTCTTGTACTATTAAGTCCGTCTGTACACTGTACCATAATACAGTTTGTGTAGCTTACATGCAAAGGCATTATCTATTTTTTAACTCTTAGGTTTTGAAAGAGTGCTGCTAAAGCCTACAAGTGTGGCGAAGCAATCACAGCACAGGTTCAGTATGTAACACATTTCAGTAGCAGAAAGTGAGGTGTATGCACGTAAGTAGATGGCATACACAATTAAACATATTGAAGAAAATACGCTGGCCATGCACAGCGAGGGAGACCAGGCCAAACACCCAACCTCCCACAGGTGCCCATCTCCCTGCGGACACCAATCCACATTTAGTTTTATATTTCACTGGTATGGCTGTATTTCACACCCGATGGTACTGCTGCACCGTGCCAACTTACTCGATGGTACCATCATACCAAGTGGGGGCTGAGACACTTGATCAGCAGCGTACCGCAAAATAAATATATATATATGAGTTTTATATAGTGCAAACTAGACCTGAAGAGATCTGTTATCGGAGTGCTTTACATGAGCACCAGTTTCGTTACAGATGGACAAATTCATTTTTGTTAGGCACTGGGAGATTAAGTGATTTGCCCAGAATCACAGAATGTTGAGCGTCGATGCCGAGACTGGAACCTGGTTCCCCAGCTGCGAGGTCAACCCTCTAGCCCTAAGGCTACATTCTCTCCCACTACTTCACGCTGCGACTGCACTGGATCCCGTGGGTAGACCGGCACGGGGGGTGTTCCCTCCTGGTCCCATCCAGAAGTTCCAGTAATTCAGGGTGTTCCTGCTGAGTCTTTTTTTTTTTTTTTTTTTTTTACATCTCTGGGACATGGAAACCGAGTTTGAGTCCTGTAATGGCTGGTGCTTTTCCCTCCGTCAGACTGCTTGGTGCGGATGGACCAGTCCTACAGTTCTGAAACGGCCGACAGGGGAAGAGGCTCCTTTGGCCAATTTACGGTACAGTGGTACTCCCGCTGGACCAACTTTCCAGATATACCTAACTTTTTATCCCCTTCATTACGACCCAAGCTCTTTTTTTAAATGTGAATTTCTCAAACGGCTGAACTGATTTACACCAAAAGCACGCTTTGTGGTTGCAGTTCAAACATTTGGCCACATTTGGTTTATTCCGTTCAGCTGCATTTTCTGCATCAGAGAGCAAAGCTTTCTTTGGGAACGAACATGGGAAATCAACATTTTAGGATCTCTTTCGATTGAAAAGGCACTTTTTGATTTGTAACCTAGTGGACAGATGTGTACCAAATTTGAGAGTTGTTTGGCGTACTCTGCTAAGATCAAACATGCCAATTTGAGTATATCTGTGCAGAGGTAAAAAACTTAATGTGTTCGAGTTGGGGGGGGTAAATGTTAATGGGGGGGGGGAAGATGTGCGAAAATAAGTCTTCCCAATTGTAGCTCAGATTGTCTATTTTTGTTTGCGCCTATAACGCAAACCTCTGAACAAATTTACATCAAACTTGCCATGAAAGTAAAACTTTACTCCAAGACTATGCTTGCAATATTTGACTTGTGTTTTTAAAAAGTTGGTGACTTTGCTTTAAATGATTAACGCTTACGTATATCTGTGCTGTTTAAAATTGCAAATCATGACTTGTGCCACCCTTATGTGCCTGACTCTAAGGGAGGCTGACAAGTACCCTGGCACATGAAAAAGTTGATTCCCACAACAGGAAAAACATTAATCGCATTGCGCAAGTATCAAATCAGAAATCAATCACACCTACAAACTTTATGGGGCCGGACTAGATTTCCATTTTGGTCATTTCCAGAATGGTTTTAAAGGTGATAGTTGAATAATCATGCTGTACTGGGGCGATATATTACCTTCGTGTCACGGGTGTTGTGTTGCCTATGTTGGGGCATTCCAAAGTGATAAGGTATTTTTTGACATAACTGCTAATGCACCAAAGTAGTCACTACTGGTAATCTTGCACAGGGTGACCACTAAGATTACTTGTCTAATGTGGTCTCTATTATTACAGCACAGTTGATATTTGTTAGTAGCTGTTAATTACTTTTTATTGAACACGAGTAGCTCTTATTGCAAGAAAGGTTTTAGTTCAGAATTACTTGGGTGAGTAACTTTGCATCACTGTCAATTATGCTAATAGTCATACATGAGGTGAGGTTCTCAAACTCCTTCCTTTTAAATAAAAATGTATTATGGTACAGTGACCCTGATTCAATGAGGACTAACTTACAGCAATATGCCTTTAAATACTATGTAATAAAATGATGCTACAAGAGCATCTCTTAGACCCATAGGAACCTGGATAATATCCTGGTTCACATAGGTATCTTATGTGAAAGAATATTAATGACCAATTGAACAAAGAAGTCTCATGAGTATTCACAACACTTGTGTAGGAATCTGGCTCTGTATATGGTATGCCTCTAGGTGGTTATACCGTGCAGAGTCCAGAGATTCCCCAGAAGGGTACAGGGCTTCATGCAACCCAAAGTTCTCTATTAGTGGTAGTGTGGGCAAGCAGCCTTGGGCCTAACGCAGAGCAGTGTAAGACATTTATTGCATAGCATTGATCAATAAGGGACGCACGACTCAAAGGAGACCAACCCCAATTTTATCAAAATAAGCATTGTTTGAGTTTTATTTTAAGACCAAGATCTTCGCAATAAGGTAAGTACCTTTTGCAGGAAAAATACTTAAGACTTTCAAGGTCGACGCTTAGGGCAGTTTTAAAAGAGTTCAATGTTTTCCTATGGAGGAATACAGTAATGCGGTTATACAGGTAAGTATACAACTAACCGCTCCAGTCTTCGGGACCAAAGGTCAGCAAGGGTTAGGTGACTACCATAACTGCACCACCAGCGGCACAAGGGCGGTTGGGTGCAGAGATCAAAATCTGAGTTCGGCCTAATGCGTTTCAGTGGAGACTGGCGGTGCTCGAAACCACACTGCTTGCAGGTAGGCAAATCAGTTGGGGGTTAGAGGAAGTAAAAGGGGGTGGGGAGGTCCACAAAGCGGCACCAAACACACCACCAACTGCACAGGGGCGGCCGGGTGCAGGGTGCAAATACAGCGTTGAGCCCCCAATGCTTTCCAATGGAGAACTTGCTTCGGACAAACAGGCTGCAGGCGTCGCACAGGAGGTTGCAGGAGGGAGACCAAGGACAGCAGAGGTAAGTAGAGATGTGGGGGGGGGGTCATAGAGGCAGTCTGTTCAGCTCACCAAGGCCCATGGGCTTTGGGTGCAGGGGTGCCTTTAGACGTTCTTCTTACAGGAACCGGGGGCTGCTAGCAAGAGGCTTGGGGTCGCATTACAAAGGTGCAGGCCTTTTGAAGCTTCCCTCTCGAGCACTGGGTCCATCCTGGGGGAGGAGGTATGGCACCTCTGCCCAGGATGTTCATTGTGTCTGGTCCCGGAGAGCAGAGGCTCTAGATCCAAGGGTCCACAAACCTGTCTGGTGGTGGCAAGCTGCCTACAGCAAGTCTGTGACCACACCAGGGCTGGTAGGATTTCAGGGGGCACCTCTGAGGTGCCCTCTGAGTACATGGTACAATAAATCCCACACTGGCATCAGTGGAGGTTTATTGAAAGGAATAGTTTGGTACTAAACACTCCTGGGTTCAGAGAAGCCATCATGGTGCTGGGTAACTAGAGTTGTCTAGTTTCCAGCCCATGTACTCTCTATGGCTTCCATTACACAATATCTAAGAATGGCCCTAAATATAGTAGGGGTATATCTGTTCATGCAAAAATGCCCACACCTGTGGTATAATGCACCCGGTTTTATGGCTGGGAGGCCTGCTAGAGGGGTGACTTGGGCAGTAAGCCATGTAGACTTTGTTTGTGTCTGCACCAGGCCATTCATGCTGCAGTGGCAGTCTGCATGGCCTATGGGACCCTCTTCAGTCACAATACCCTAGGTACTCTGGTACCATTTACTAGGGACTTGCAGGTGGCCTGAAGGGCCAATTGTCTAATAGTTTTTACGGAAGAAGCACTGGCACAAGAGACCTCGTTGGCAGGGACCCTGTGCAGTACAATCGAAACCACATCAATACCAGGCAAAAAGTGAGGGCTACCATGTCAAGAGGGACTTTCTCACAACCCACCAGGCCCAATCTGTTCTGGCACATTCATGGAACAAAACAATGACAATCACAATGAACACCACTTTTAAGCGGAAAGGATTTTTTATACATAGCAGTGAAACCACATGCGTTCAGTCATAAGGACCGGACTGCCCCAAAACACCCCAAAATTTGTAGCATGATATTATTTTTGAATACTGTGTGCCAGATGCAAGTCCAGCATTCTTGGTGTTAACCATTAATCATTTTTCAGTGTATTTAGTGCCTTGCTCACCTGCGTAATTGAGTTTCTCGTTGGTGAACTCCTCATTGCTTGGGTTCTCTACTGGAATGTTCATTTGGTCCCTTTGGAAATTTGAAAAGATGCCTTCAAAATGTATGATTGATGTTTGCAACTGTACATGTTGCGTTAGTCACCACACCAAAGACTAATCTGACAGAATTTCTTAGTATCTTTTTTGTGTCCACCGCACCTTTTGGTTTCACCCCATTTTGTTTCCCAAAACTATTTTTTATTGAACTAAGGTATACAATTTTTAAGTTCTCTTTTTTTTCAGCATTACTTCAGTCAATTACTTTCAACTTTTCCTTGCAAGTTGACCAAACTGTTTTCCTTGCTTAGGTGCTGCATCCTTTCAGGAGTTTGAAGCATATGATTTTTTTTATTAATGTAATTGTGGTGATCGGCATGAGTAGTTTGTGATGCTCACTTGTTGACACTTTAGAAAAGGATAACTATCCCTAGGTTTTCTTGGCTTATTACCCTGCTACCTATGCTTGGCTCTGTTAGCGACTATTGTGCAGGAGTCCTCCTCCCCATGAACTTTTTATCTTCAGGTATCTGGATATTTTGAGTGACCTTTGTAGGACTGTGGTTGTTTTCGAGCCTCCAGGTGGTTACGGCTTGTTTTGAAACAAGCCCAGCTGCTTCACACTCCACACTGGTGCATGTAGCAAGTGCAGGGACCCGTATCGACAGCAAACACATTAACTTGCTCACTTAGCTTCATGGCATTCAAATCTCTCACAGTTAATACACTAAGTGAGCTTTTTAAATTATATTATTGCCTCTTTCTGAGAGCTATGTGCAACATGTATCTTTGTAGAGCCCAACTAACTCTTTAGATTTTTTTTTTTTTTAACAATAGAGCATTAGTAATTAAGAGCCTCTGTTGTTGGTAAAGATGTCAGATTGTAATGCAAATGTGCACCAATCTCAGCCCAAAGTAATCTTCTATTATATCATAGTCTCCGATTGCAACTTCAGATATCTCTGAAAATTCTAACCAAATACAAACCTAGAAATGTCATTTCAAAATCATTTTTATAACCAAAATGATCATTTAACAGAAGTATTGGCTAGTGGCTCTGTTGTTCAATATGTAGAAGTGGCACAGTATCTGATCCTAGCCGGTTATGTTTGATCTCAATGTGTTATCTTGTGCAAATTAATATTTTAATTGTGCCTCACTTAAATTGAAAAATGGAAGCACCTGGACATGAGGTAAAATGTTGTATTACGACCTGCTTGAATAAATGGAAATTTGTAAATTGATGTAAATATTGAGAATGTGTTCAAGAAGTCATTTATTTCTTCTATTGCAGCTTCTGCTTGATTGACTGTTTTGCTTCCTGAACTTTACTTAACAGAAGGTTTTTTTTGTTTTTGTTAGAGGAATTGTCTTGTTTCGACCTGCACACTTAGCCAACAAATTTGAAGACAGCTCAGTCTCTTATGCAGAAGATAAAATTTCCAGTAACCGGATTAAAACGTTCATTCAAGAGAACATGTAAGCTCAGCATTTTGTATTTCATAGTACTTCCAATGATTTCTAAAATTTAGATTGTTTTGTACAGCTCTCTGGTTGTGACATTTCTCTGTTTTACATTTTATTTAGCCATACTGATATTTGATTCTTGTGCCTATGGGTTTTGAAAGGTACTTTGCAAAGCTCTGTAATTTACTTAGGACATTCATGCTTTTTTGTTACATGCCATCTGTCCCTGTAAACGAAGTCTTTTTTAAAAATGTATTTATGCATTTGTTCTTTGTTTTTTGCAGTTTGGGTATCTGCCCTCATATGACAGAAGATAATAAGGATCAAATCCAAGGAAAGGACCTCCTGGTTGCCTATTATGATATTGATTATGAGAAAAATCCAAAAGGCTCCAACTATTGGCGTAACAGGTACATTTTCTGTTGTTGAAAATCTATCAACTCAGACTGGAGGCGTTGGTGTTTTTTAGGTCGAGCCTAAGGGCAGCGCGCATGCGCTGCTCGCTCTGCTAGGCATGCTGTATTGGGGTATGCTCTTGAAGCCCCGCCCAATATCTCCGCCCATATTTGTCATTGGCTTATGTCATTGCCCTTTGTAAATGCTGGCTTCTGATTCGTACATAGGCTTATTAGTCCCTCCTTAGTACCGCCTTGACTTCACTTGTAACCTCCCACGAGGTCTGGCTCTTTTACTTCGGTTGTTACACGGTACGCTTTATAAGTTGGTGAGCACTATTTTCTTTAATGCTCTTCCCCTATTCCACCCATGGCATCGTAGCACCCGCCCGCTTTGTTTTAAATAGTAATACATTTTTATTCAAATTCGCTGTGGCTGCCGCCAAATCCCCCCGGGATGCCGGGAATGGCAGCAGCTTGTAATGTGTTAGCAGCGCGCCATGCGCGCTTTCACTGCGGCTGCCCCGGCACTCCTGGGACGCTGGCAATGGTGGCTGCTTCTAATGTGTTAGGAGCCCGCCATGCTCACTGACTCTCTCTGCATCCGTAACGCTGACAATGAAACCCAGAGCTCCAAAGGTACATTGTTACTGTTGTTGTTTTACTTACAATTAATAAATTACAACGCTTTCATCTCAGAATTGACAGCGCCAAGCGCGCTTTAACTTTGGCTGCCATGCACTCGCGGGATAATGGCAACATCTTGTAATATGTTAGCAGCGCTTTCACTGTGGCTATCACCCCCCACCCCACCCCACGCAGTCGCGAACGCCGGCTGCTTGTAACTTTTAGGAGCGCGCCATTCTCACTGCCTCTTTTGGCATCCGTAACGCTGACAATGAAACCCAGAGCTCCAAAGGTACATTGTTACTGTTGTTGTTTTACTTGGCACTTACATAGCGCACCAGTTCGCTTTCAGGATGAATTAATAAATTACGCTTTCACCGCAGAAATGACAATTCATTGCTACGAGGCGAAGTTGATTTGGTCGCCTCATCTTTAAAATCGATTCACGCAAGTGTTATGTACATTGCTCTTATCACGATGAAGTCATTCAAAGAGAAAACTGGCACTCAATAAAAACGGGGAACATGCTAATCAACCCCTTTGCCATCAGTGTGAGTGTAACCTGTCTATCCATGAGCCACACGCTGGTGGTGAATTATTGTGACTTTGTTCCCCTCCCTTCTAAGACTCCCTCAAAAAGGAAACCATTAGCATACAGCCATTAAACATTGATAATTAAAGTAAAATAATTGCGGAGTGAACTAGGAGTTTCCCTTTCCGAAGTGCTGCAATTAAAGAGGTATAAATCTTATAAACGTCCCTAGCACTCCGATTTAAAGTGCCTCATCCAGTGCAAGGCGCTGTACCCTGGCAGTGAGCCTACGCAAGCCAAAGATGACGGCCGGTGTGTCTGACGTGCAGAGTGAAGCGATTAATCTATCGCAAATACATAGATAATAAGTTTCAAGGCTTTGGCGGACTGACTCCCATCATTTATGGAGTACTCACTACCCGCCTGCGTCTCTTGACGGCAACGCTCAGCTGCATAGGGCTTGATCACAATGAGTGCATAAAAGAGTGATCCCTTCAACCTAAGGTTGTTGCATGGCCTGCTCTAGGCCTTTCCCTCATCCAAATCCTTCCTACGGTGAAAGGGAGGAGCGTGAAGTCTAGATACAAGGGGTTCTTTCTGGCTACAAAATGTGCCGTTTCCACTTTCGGTGCAGATTTGTTCTGACCGATCTCCAGTGCCACGAGATCCTCCGCAGCCACGCGCTCCAGGGAAGCCATCAAGTTGGTGTAGAGTTACCACTTTCAACAAGCATTTGCAATGCAATAGGTCTCGCATTTTTTAAACTTTCACCTATTGGTATTGTAAATGACAATGCCTTTTATTGCAGGTTTTTTAACACATAAATAAATGGCATTGTCATTTACAATGCCAATAGCTCAAAATCTCGCAAATGCGAGACCTATTGCATTGCCAATGCTTGGGTTTTTTTTTGTCCCCCCTTCCCCATATGCTACAGTGATCATCATGATTAATTACTTTCGGGACATTAATAAAGAAAGGGTCCATCATTGCCCTAATGGTATCTGTAAATGAGACCTGATTTTCTTCCGTTTTAAGTGTGCATTGCCTAAAAAAATGTGCATTCTAACTTTGTCATCTTGCACTCGGCACACTTTTTCCAGCAGAATGGCAATCTAGCTGAGAAAAAATATATATTATTTACCGAGTGGTGTTCAGCACTCTTTAGTTCTAGTTAGGACCAAGTTACAATAGGAAGAGTGTTTTTCTAGTTTGCTAATAACTCTGGCAAATCTCCATGAAACTTTAAAAAAAAAAAAAAAATCATACACTTCAGCTCCTTCCTGGAAAGTTTCAAGGTGATCCGTCAAGCGTGGGCAGAGAAAGGGAATTAATGAAAGTATACAGATATGCTGTTCCTGATGGTTGTCAACACAAGGGAAGTGACACCGACCTGATCCAAATTTGGTTCAAGGTGGGAAGTCCAATTATTGGATTGTAATGCCCTCACACACCCAAAGGGTGTCATGCTTCATCATCTGGGCTGCTCCTCGTTGTGTTGACAACCATCAGGAACAGCATATCTGTATACTTTCATTAGTTCACTCAGGGCGTTTATGCTGGACCTTCCTCCATTCCGATAGGAGGAGAAAGCCCGTCGGTCCCCCCCCCTTTTTGTTTCCTCAGAGAAAGGGAATACCAAATCTCAATAGTCCCATAACTTTTACCATAGAGAAATTGAACAACGAAGCAAAGAAAACCGCTGAACACAAGTACACCAAATTTGGCAGAAAGCTAGATTGTGGTCCAGAAAGTCTGCTTTTTGTGGTTTGGTGTAAATCTGTTCAGTTTTTGGGAAATTAAGGTAAAAAATTTAGTATATCTGCACAGTTGGATTTGCGGGAGGCTTGCGAGCATCCTGCAATCATGCAACTCCAAATAATAGAGCGATATGGTTGGCCGAGGGGGCTTTTTTCCTCCGTCGGCCGTCTTGCTCCCACAGGACCAAACGGCTCTTGCGGACTCCCACGGAGGCTCTTATTAGCTAGCCACAAAATTAATTAAAAAAGAAAAGGATTGTGGAAGGGTAACGGTACCCTGATTGCCCTAATCCAGGTTTGGTGGTGGGCCCACAGAGGTGCGGGGGAGGGCTGCACTATCTCCCGCAAGACGCTCGCAGGATTAGAAATAAGTGAATGAAAGAGGGGTTGGCCTGGCGTGTTTGGGTGGATTTCCACGAGTAGGTGGTTGGTTATGCGGTCTTAAGCCGTGCTCAGCAGGGCATTGGCTGTCTGTAACCAACCCCATGCTGCGCACAGAGGCAGTGCCCAAGTTAAGGCAGCAGTGTTGTGTCCTGCACTGATGTGCATTACTGTACCTTGCCCTGCTGAAGTGTTTAACAAACACAAGCTTCCACGTGCAGCAGTACTGGACATATGAAAACCTATTTAAAGTTTGAGCAATACCCATCAAATTTGATTGTAGAGACAGCTTATGAAAAGACGTAGATGACAGACTTTAGTTGCACAAAAAAGGCTCTGTAGACCTAAGAAAAAAAAAATGGTTAGGGCAAAGAGGAAGTAAATGACCATAGAGAGAGAAGATAATGCAAAAGCATATACATTAAAAGTGGCCAGGTATTCTCAGAAGTGAAGATGTGCTAGAGAGATGGTAAAGAAGTTGAGAGAAATGTAAACTTCCCCATGCCACAAAGGCGATCAAATGGAGGTACATACATATGTAGGTACGTAGGTATGTACGAGTATGTGTATATATCCACATCATAAGTGCCACACGGAAACTCTTAATGACTGGTGCATCCAAAGTGAGCGTGGCCTCACAAACCAATTCAAACCACAAGTTCCATTGGAACAAACTGGAGCACTCAACAGGTTCTGCACAGGTAATTTATTCGACATCCATTAAACGCATTTCGGAAGTCTCCTTTCTCAATGCTAGTTAAAAATACGTCTTGAAAAGCCCCCTTTAGAAAAACATTTGTGGCAAACAAAAGAGGACTGCTCCAATTCCTGTCCAATACTTTTCTAGCGGCCATATTTGCATGTGTTGTCAAATATTTGTAATCCCGGTGGAAATGTCACATATTACGCTGAAGCCAAAATGCCTGCTCTCCTGCAAAAATTGTTCTCGTTGACCATAACATTCTTTTTTTTGTTTTGTAAAACAGTTTTGAGGATACGACTCGCAATAATGACATTTACAGCATTACATTTCCATGAAACAGTAGTGTCCATCAGATGACAGTGAGAACAAAGGTTTATAGCACATCTAATGTACATTATAGGTTTCATAACATATTCTCTTTTGATAGCAAGAGAAGTAGGCAAAAATATAAGACCTGTCTAGTCTGAGTCTAACATTGCAAACCACCAAGCTTGAAAAGATATTTGACTGCAATGCTTTCATTTTTTTGTAATATGCTAAAAAGCAACTGCCAGCACATACTTCCAGTCATCGAGAAACTTCTAACAGCATGAAATGATTTTCTTATTTTAATCCAAATTTTATTCTAGAGGAATGTTGCTCAAGTCACATTTCGATCATGTGCTCATTTTAATTTAGTCACATTTTTGTCATTCTGTATTAGTATGATTAAAGAGCTTGTAAGTTGTAGAAGTAAAGACTTTAGATTGGCCTCTAAACTGTACATAATATACTGATGAGACAAACCGCTACATTATGTGAAAAAAACAAATAGAGAAAACACAGGGTAAAGCGAGAAGGGTATGACACCGTACGTCCCTTCACTGTCCAGACATCAACACAAAATGGGTACGGTGGCTATTGTTTAGGAAACTGTGTAGTGTACTTAGCGCTACTATTCGATAACGAGTACACGTCTTCAGATTATCCTGAGAAGAGAACTCAACCTAAGTTTATTAACTAGGAAAGGCCATCCTTGGTGGAAGAAGAAACCTCACACACTTGATAGTGTCATAGGAGACCTTGATAACCCTAAATGTACCTGAGTGGGAGATTATCTTATTAAATCACTCAAGTGTGTCCTACACAATTGTCTGAGTAGGGGCTTGATACCCTAGATTTTAGGGGGAACCGGCATCTTGGTCACAGGGGGTGTGGTGTCCTTTCTAGTCACACATTCATCAAAAGGTATGCCACTTGGTACTACCTCTATTCAGCCCATAAGATAATCTCCCACTCTGGTACATTTAGTGTTATCTAGGAGCACAATCATTTATACGGACACTAGGGATCCACATGCCCTGATGAATGTCCCAGACCGTTTAGGCTAATCTAGTTGGGCAGAAACATGTTGGCAGACCGGTTTTAATCATACCTAGTGTTCAGTTAAAGGTATTGGCCATGGAACACCAAGGTATTTTTACTTTTTCATCTGGATCCCCTTTCATGTCGGTGTTGTCCAGTAAGATTTATTCAAGAACTCCCTCCTTCCGTTACAGTCTTCGAGGAGGTTGAGTCAGTCTCGGTGGCACTGTCCTACTGAGGTGGGGAGAGGACTCCTATGATGAAGCATGACACTATCAAGTGTGTGAGGTTACCTCTTCCACTAAGGATGACCTTTCCTAATTAATAAACATAGGTTGAGTTCTCTCTTCTAAGGATAATCTGTAAACGTGCATTCATTAAAAAAAAAAAAAAAAAAAAAAAAATAGACAAAAGAGATGACTTGGGGAATCAAAATGAAAAATTTGTTTTAAAAATGTAGATTATCTTGAAATATTTGTAACGAAACCTTTAGCTCCTTAATGTCCAAGAGTTGATGTATTTACTGAATGAGTTCTATACCATGTAGTTTAATGCAAAAATATTTGCTTTTCATCTGATACAGACCTCTAGCCTCAGATTCCTTACCTTTGAATTTCCCAGGCGTCTGCCTGGATCTGGAGGATCTTTCTTCGAGCAATACCCCTGCGTGCCAGTAGGTGGAGTCAGCTCCACGTGGGATCTTCGGCTTTGTATGCACCGGAAGTGATGTCCGCATCACCTATATAGGTGCCACCTCGGCGTGCAGACATCAGTTGTTTTCTTTCCATGAAGACAGCTACCCTGTCACTTTTTGATAGGATTATTCAACTTTTTGTCGACCGCTTTTTTCTGATGTGTAGGATGGCATGTCCTCTTGGAAGACTTCAGCGTTCAAACCGTGCGGCATCTGTCCCTGCGCCATGTCGGTGACGGGCCCACATTTGGTTTGCTTGTGGTGTCTGGAGCGCGACCACGACTCGAAGTCTTGCTCAGACTGCTGGGCCATGTCCCCATAGGCTTTGAGGGAGCAGTCTCTAAAGCTGCTTGCGGCCCGGCAGACGACGCCACGCCCAACTCCTCGGAGGTCCAAAAACTCTCCAGGAGTCCCAAGTCCTCTTTCTCCCACTCACGATTCTCTGGACAATCTGGTAAGAGGCACAAGAAGTTGACTTCTCCCCATCTGTCGGCCAACGCGATGGGGAGCCTCAGCGTTCACGGCCTCGTTCTCCGAACCCGCGTGTGGGTCGGCTCTGCACCTCCCTGCTTTTCTGGGAGCCGGAGCACCCAGAAGTAGGTTGTGGTTATTCCTGCTACTTTCTGGTCCCGAAAGGACAAGAGGCATTGTCCTGTCCTAGACCTTCGAGCCCTCAACTACTTCCTCAAAAAAGACAAATTCAAGATACATTAGCTCGGGTCCTGTCTGGACTTGGGAGACTGGATGGTAGCATTGGACTTGCAGGACTCTTATTTTCATATCCCCGTCCTGCCTGCCCATCGACGCTGCTTGCGGATTACGGTAGGCCGCAACACTTTGAGTTCACTGTGCTCCCCTTTGGTCTTACCAGCGCCCCTCGGGTGGTCACCAAGGTGATGTTTGTGGTCACAGCTCATCTGCGCAGATCAGGGGTGTCAGTCTTCCCCCATCTCGACGACTGGCTGCTGAAGTGGGCTCACCCTAGGCTGTTGTCTCCCACCTTCAGACTACAGCGAAACTCATCCATTTGCTGGGGTTCACTATCAACATGCCTAAGTCCCTCCTGATTTCCTCTCAAACTCTCCCTTTTGTTGGAGCAGTCCTGGACACAGTGCAGTTTTGGGCCTGTCCTCCCAAGCGGTGAGTCGAGGATATTCAGTCTGATGCCAATGTTTCAGCATCTATCCTAGATTTCGGTGAGTTACTCTGAGGCTGTTGGGCCTCATGGCCTCTTGCATCTTGCTAGTGACACATACCAGATGGCATATGAGGGCTCTGCAGTGGGACCTGAAATTCCAGTGGGCACAGCATCAGGGTAATCTCTCCGACATGGTCCAGATCTCGGCACGAGACCTGCAATGGTGGCTGACTAATCGCGATTGGGTCAGAGACGGACCACTCTCCTTTCCCTACCCAAATCTCGCAGTAGTGAAAGATGCTTCACTCCTGGTATTAAACTGTTAGTGCTCTGAGATCTTTTTGGCATTGAACGCCTTTCTACCTTCCATCGAGGCAAGGCTAGAGCAGGTGTTTACGGACAACACCACTTCCATGTGGTACTGCAACAGACTGGGCAAGTTGTTGGGATCGTGGACCCTTTGTCAAGAGGCCCTGTCTCTCTGGATATGGCTGGAACAGCAGGGCATATCCTGGTAGTTAAACCCCTGGCAGGTTCTCTGAAAGCCAGGGCGGGCAAACTCCGCCGTTGATACCTAGCGACTAACGAATGGCCTCTCCATCAGGATATGGTGCAAGGTCTCTTTCAGTAGTGGGGAGAGCCTTGGTTAGATATGTGCTCCTCCAGCAGTTTTGCGTGCTAGAGTTTCCGAGGTGGCTCTTGGACAAAGATGCTTTTCGTCTCGGTTGGAGCTCAGGCCTCCTTGTACACCTTTCTGGCCGTACCACTCCTGCCCATACTTCGATCGGGAACGACTGGGTGCAAGTCATCCTTGTGGCTCCGGATTGGACACGGAGAGTCTGGTATCGCAAACTTCTGCAAATGAGCATCGATCCTCCAATCAGGCTGCCCCTTCGGGAGGATTTTCGGTCTCAGCAGCAGGGAGGGTCCTCCACCTGTACCGGATAACTCTACGCCGCCTTGTGTGGAGATTGAGCAGCGGCAGTGATAGCTTTTATATTATTCTGGCAGCCAGGTGTCCCTCCACCAAAACAGTATATGCCTGCAGATGGAAGACATTTGTAATATATCTGAAAGAGACACGTTAGTGATAGATTCCTTACCTTAGAATATCCCCAGGCGTCAGACTGGATCCAGAAAGTTTTTCGTCAGTAGGTGGCGCAGTGCGGCTCGGCGTCCGCCGCTGGCGTCGTAAGCGCCGAGATGACGTCAGAGAGACTACTTAGGCGCCACCCATGCGTCAGTTCTTTCTTTTTCCGCGCCAGTAAGCGCAGATCCGGTTGGAGCACGTACCTTAGTCACTTTTTGACTGTCTTTTTGAGACTTTTGTCTCCTGTAAGTTTGAGTCTACTCTGGTGCACGTAGGGATGCCTGGTTTTAAGTCTTGTGGGGCCTGCCGTCGCAATATGTCGGTCCCCCACGATGTCTGTCTCTACTGCCTGGAGAGCGACCACGACTCCCGGTCCTGCATGGACTGTCTGGCCATGGCCCCGAAGGCCTTGAGGGAGCGTCGCCGGAAGCTGCTTGAGGTCCAGCACTTGTCCCAGCGCCGTAATCTGTCTAGGGGCCGCTCCAGAGAACGCTCGCGGGGCCACCATCATCGCTCCTCGCCCTCCAAGTCTTCACCCTCTGATTCGGGTAAGAGACGACACAAAGAAGTCGAAGAAGCGTTGTCGCTCTCCGACGTCCCCCCGTCGGTCCCCGGATGCGGACGAGCGGGACAGGGGTTCTGCCCCTGCGGCTCCTTCGGAGCCCGGGAGTCCCGCGGCCTACC
The DNA here is from genome assembly GCA_963921515.1 of Calotriton arnoldi. NCBI lineage: Eukaryota > Metazoa > Chordata > Amphibia > Caudata > Salamandridae > Calotriton > Calotriton arnoldi. The sequence continues at coordinate 192,284 of CAWUFW010006290.1, forward strand.
CACCTTACCCGGGTCCGTCGGCGACTCCCGCACAGGTGCAAGAATTTCTTGCAAGCATGGACCGCCTGTTTAGGCCTCGGGATCCCGCCGGCGCGCCCTTGGGCCCTGCGGTCCCGTGTCGGGATCCTGTCGGGCCGCCGGCGACTCCGGCGCCGCAGGATCCTGCGCCGCTGGCACCAGCCACAGCGCCAAAAGGTCCCACGCTGCCGGCTCTGGCCCCAGCGCCACCCTCAGCTCCGCCTCTGGCGCCGCTGTGGATGCCATTTGTTCCGCCCGTGCCCAGGTTCCAGTACAATTTTGTCCCTACGTGGGATCCGCATTGGGACACGGCGCCGGTTCGGCCCCGTCTGGCGCAGTTTGTTCCTTCACCGGTCCCTGCCCTGCCGCCGCAGTCTGTTCCACATACGGCAGAGGTGGCGGACGACTGGGAGGGGTCCGAGGACCCTCTTGCTCGTCAGTGTGACTCTGAGCAGGACTGGGCGGCCGAGTTAGAGGAGGCCGGCGGCCTTGATATCTCCTCTGACCCAGGGTTTGCCTCTCCTCCGCCTACCATGGAGGAGGGCGCTTCTTACACGATGGTGCTCCGTCGGGCCACTGAGGTCCTCAACCTTGATCTCCCTACGGTGGCCCTGAAGACTAATCTCCTCACTGAGGTGCTCCAGACGGCATCCACTTCGTCGGAGCCCCTGCTGCCATTTAATGACGCCCTCACTGACGTCTTACTGGGCACTTGGTCGCGGTCAGCCACAGGGGCCCCTGTGGAGAAGAACGTCGCCAGGCGTCATCGCCCGGGGCCAGGTGACCCTGCCTTTCTGACCACTCATCCTACGCCCAAGAGCCTGGTCATCCAAGCTTCGACGTCCCAGAGTGCCTTTCCCATGGCTCCGCCGGAGAAGGACTCTAAGAAGCTGGAGCAGTTCGGCAAGCGGTTGTTCTCTTCGGCCAGCTTGGGGCTGCGGTCAGTGAACACCGCATGCCTATTGGGCCGCTATTCCCACGCTGTGTGGGATACAGTTGCACAGGTGTTGCCTCAGTGTCCTGAGGAGACCCAAGCTGTGCTGTCCCAAGCTGTTGCCGAGGGTAAAGATGCGGCTAAGTTCGCCATTCGGTGTGGTTTGGACACTGCGGACTCACTAGGTAGAGCAATTTGTATGACTGTGGTGCTTCGTCGCCACGCCTGGGTGAGATCTACCGGGTTCTCGCCAGATGTGCAAAGCTCACTCATGAACATGCCCTTTGATGGCACTCACCTGTTTGGCGATAAAGCCGACAGCGCGCTGGAGCGTTTTAAGGACTCGCGGGCCACGGCCAAGTCCTTAGGTCTTTCCACGAAAAACCCAGCCACTCCTGGTTTTCGTTCCTTTCGTGGCCACGGAAGGGTCGCCCAGGCACGTTCCTTCAGCAAGCCTGTGCAGAACCAGCCTCAGCGTGGCCGCGGTTTCTGCAGGGGCGGGTCTGGGAATCAGCGTGGGGGTCAGTCCACCTCCGCCCCCGCTGCTTCTACCTCCAAACCTTCCTAATCCGAGCTTTGTGGGGCACCCCACGCCAGTGGGTGGCAGGATCCGCCATCATCTCCCCCACTGGCACGCTATCACATCGGACGAGTGGGTGTTGCAGATCATCCGCAAGGGTTACTCCCTTCCCTTTCAGTCCACCCCTCCAGCCATGCCACCTCAGTACCACCGCATGTCGGGGAAACACTTGGCGCTTCTCCAGCAGGAAGTCACGGCCCTCTTGGCCAAGGGGGCCATCGAGTGTGTGTCTGGGCCAGAAGTAGGGAGTGGTTGTTATTCCCACTACTTTCTGGTCGCCAAGAAGGACAAGGGGGGCTTGCGCCCCATCTTGGACCTCCGGAACGTCAATCGCTTCCTCCCGAAGGAGAAGGTCAAGATGTTGACTCTGGCTCAGGTCTTGGCTGCCCTCGACCCTGGAGACTGGATGGTGGCGTTGGACTTGCAGGACGCATATTTTCACATCCTGCGGTTTACGGTAGGCCAGGAGCATTTTCAGTTTGCTGTGCTCCCCTTCGGCCTTACCAGTGCCCCTCGGGTGTTCACGAAAGTGATGGTGGTGGTCGCTGCTCACCTGCGCAGGTCAGGGGTGTCAGTCTTCCCCTACCTTGACGACTGGTTGTTGAAGGCGGGTTCGCCCCAGGCAGTTGTCGCCCACCTTCAGACTAAGGCCGACTTCCTGCATGTGCTGGGGTTCTCCATCAACGTGCCGAAGTCGCACCCGAGTCCCTCTCAGAAGCTCCTCTTCATCGGAGCGGTTCTGGATTCGACGCGGTTTCGGGTTTATCCTCCCGAGCAGCGAGTCTGGGATATTCAGGCTATGATTCCGATCTTTCAGCCTCTATCCCGGGTTTCGGTCAGGTTGACCCTCCGGCTCCTGATGGCATCCTGCTGGTGCAACATGCCAGATGGCATATGCGGGCTCTGCAGTGGGACCTGAAGTTCCAGTGGGCACAGCATCAGGGCAACCTGTCCGATCATGTCCAGATCTCGGAGGGCACTGCACGACCATTGCAGTGGTGGCTCACGAATCGCGATTGGGTCAATGGCAGATCCCTCTCCCTTCCCCAACCGGAGCACACCGTGGTGACGGATGCGTCCCTCCTGGGATGGGGAGGCCACTTGGGAGAGGCGGAGATCAGAGGCCTCTGGTCTCCGGCAGAGTCCCGGCTCCATATCAACCTTTTGGAGCTTCGGGCGATCCGACTTGCACTGAAGGCATTCCTTCCCTCTGTCCGGGGAAGTGTAGTGCAGGTGCTCACGGACAACACCACCGCCTTGTGGTATTGCAACAAACAGGGCGGGGTGGGGTCCCTGGACCCTATGTCAGGAGGCTCTGCGCCTCTGGACATGGCTGGAACATCAAGGCATTACCTTGGTGGTTCAACACCTGGCGGGTTCTCTGAACGCCAGGGCGGACGAACTCAGCCGCCGGTGCTTGATGGATCACGAATGGCGTCTGAACTCTGACGTGGCGCAAGGTCTTTTTCAGCAGTGGGGAGAGCCTTGGTTAGATCTATTCGCCACAGAAGAGAACGCGCAATGTCATCAGTTCTGCGCGTTGGAATTTCCAAGGCGGCACTCGCTCGGCGACGCTTTTCGTTGCGAGTGAAGTTGCGGTCTATTGTACACCTTTTCGCCTATACTACTTCTGCCCAGAGTGCTGAAGAAGATTCGGCGCGACCGGGCCCAAGTCATTCTTGTGGCTCCGGATTGGGCACGAAGATACTGATATCCCGAGCTACTCAGCATGGCGATCGATTCCCCCGATCCGACTGCCTCTTCGGGAGGATCTTCTGTCGCAGCAGCAGGGGACGGTCCTCCACCCGAACCTGTCCAGCCTCCACCTCCATGCGTGGAGATTGAGCGGCGACAGTTGACAGCTTTCGATCTTCCTCCCGAAGTCTGTGATGTCATTCTGGCAGCCAGGCGTCCCTCCACTAAGACGTTATACGCCTGCAGGTGGAACAAATTTGTGGTATGGTGCACAGCAAAGGCTGTGGATCCCCTCTCTGCCCCTCTTTCTGAGGTTCTTCTGTTCCTTCTATCCTTGGCCCAGCAGGGCTCTGCTCTGGGCACTATCAAAGGTTATCTTTCGGCTATCTCCGCCTTTCTACGGCTTCCAGATCAGCCTTCTCTTTTTAAGTCCCTGTTTGTTACCCGTTTCCTCAAGGGCATTGCGCACACATTTCCTCCCGTGCCGTTCATAATGCCTCAATGGGACTTAAACCTTGTCTTGACATACCTGATGTGCGCTCCCTTCGAGCCCCTTCATCACTGTCCTTTGCATCTTCTCACTCTCGACGGCTTTCCTGGTCGCTATCACCTCTGCCAGAAGAGTGAGTGAGCTCCAGGCTCTTTCTTCCAAACCTCCTTTCCTTTCTGTTCATCCGGACAAGGTGGTTTTAAGGACCCGTCCTTCTTTCTTGCCAAAGGTTGTCACGCCCTTCCACATCTGGTAGACCATCACTTTGCCCACCTTCTTTCCGCCTCCGCATCCTTCAAAAGAGGAAGAGAGGCTTCACCGTCTGGACCCAAAACGTGTGCTCTCGTTCTATCTGAAGCGCACACAACAGTTCCGGGTGGATGACCAACTCTTTGTTGGCTACGTGGGCGCCAAATAGGTCGGGCCGTGCACAAACGAACCATCTCTCGGTGGGTTATGTGCATAAAAGCATGTTACTCGTTGGCCAAGAGGGAGCCTCCTGTGGGGCTGCGTGCCCATTCGACCAGGGCCACGGCAGCCACTACTGCCTTGGGACGCGGCGTTCCCTTGCAGGACATTTGTCAGGCAGCTATGTGGGCCTCGCTGCTCACGTTTACCAAGCATTACTGCCTTGACAGTCAAGTCCGGAGAGACGGCTTCTTTGGCCGTTCTGTTCTCCGTGACTTTCTGGTGTAATCCCGTTCGCAGACCCACCACCTGGGTTGGTATTGCTGGGATATCTATTCCTAGGTAAGGAATCTATCACTAACGTGTCTCTTTCAGATGCACAAGTTAATACTTGTGTAACGATATATCTGTAAGAGACATTAGTTAGTGATAGATTCCTTACCGCCCCACCCATCATCCCCGTTCTGCGAACTGATTTCTAGGGTTGTCATCCCTTTCAGGGCCCTAGTTTCATGGCACCAGTGGTCCGTTTCTTGCATGGCTCAGCGTTCCTGTCGCGGAAAGTCGTGTACAGAACTGACGTCCGCGCGCATGGGTGGCGCCTAAGTAGTCTGTGACGTCATCTCGGCGCTTATGACGCCAGCGACGGACGCGGAGCCGCACGACGCCACCTACCGACGCGCAGGGGTACTGCTGACTAAACTTTCCGGATCCAGTCTGACGCCTGGGGATATTCTAAGGTAAGGAATCTATCACTAACTAATGTCTCTTACAGATATATCGTTACACAAGTAGTAACTTGTGCTTTACAGAAAAGTCTATTGACCTTTTTTCTGCTTCCTTTTCTGATGTTTGTCTTGCCTACGCAGCGCGCATGCGCTGCTGCATAGGAGACCTTTAGCCGTCGCTCAGCTCTTTTTGAAGCACATACTCGTGCTTGTGGCGGCATCCAGCTTGCGGGAGCGAGCAGGAGCGCGCCACAAGCACGAGTATGTGCTTCGAAAAAGAGCAGACTGCGCACGCACCACTCCCGGGCCAGCAAACACATGCGCGTGCCTCTCTCCTCGCCCACTCACTCGCTCCGCCCTCTCCGTCTCTTTTTTGCCTCTCCATTAACGCGCCAGTCCCATCCCCCAATCCCTGTCTCCACGTTCTCTCTCCTCTCAAGCAAATCTTTCTTTCTCTTCCCATAGTTTCAATTCCCCTCCATTTCTGACCCCATCACCTCTCGGGCCCTCTCTCTAAATCTGCCCTCCAAAGCTCTCACTCTTTCTGTCCACCCTCTTCAATCAATCAATCATGTCACTTATAAAGCGCACTACATACCCGCGAGGGTCTCAAGGCGCTGGGGGAAGAGGGGGGTGGTGCTGCTACTGATCGAAGAGCCAGGTCTTGAGGAGTCTTCTGAAGGCCAGTAGGTCTTGGGTCTGTCGGAGGTTGGTGGGGAGGGTGTTCCAGGTCTTGGCGGCGAGGTGGGAGAAGGATCTGCCGCCGGCGGTCGTTTTCCGGATGCGGGGGACTGTGGCGAGGGCGAGGCTGGTCGAGCGGAGCTGGCGGGTGGGGGTGTAGAAGCTGAGTCGTCTGTTGAGGTAGGCTGGTCCGGAGTTGTGGAGTGCTTTGTGTGCGTGGGTGAGGAGCTTGAAGGTTATCCTCTTGTTGACAGGGAGCCAGTGCAGGTCTCTCAGGTGGGGTGTGATGTGGCTGCGTCGGGGGATGTCGAGGATAAGACGTGCAGAGGCGTTCTGGATGCGTTGCAGCCGTCTCAGGAGCTTAGCCGTCGTTCCTGCGTAGAGGGCGTTTCCGTAGTCCAGCCTGCTGGTGACGAGGGCCTGGGTGACTGTTTTTCTTGTTTCGGTGGGGATCCACTTGAAGATCCTGCGGAGCATTCGGAGGATGTTGAAGCAGGATGAGGAAACTGCGTTGACCTGCTTAGTCATGGAGAGGGTGGGGTCGAGGATGACCACTAGGTTGCGTACGTGGTCTGTGGGTGGCGGGGCTGTTCCCAGTGATGTTGGCCACCAGGAGTCGTCCCAGGCTGAAGGGTTGGAACCAAGGATGAGGACCTCCGTCTTGTCCGAGTTCAGCTTCAGGCGGCTGGTCCTCATCCATTCGGCGACGGCCTTCATTCCTTCGTGGAGGTGGGCTTTGGCGGTGTGAGGGTCTTTGGTGGAGAGGATCAGCTGGGTGTCGTCGGCGTAGGAGATGATGTTGAGGTTGTGCTGTCGGGCGACGTGGGCGAGGGGTGCCATGTAGATGTTGAACAGCGTTGGGCTGAGGGAGGAGCCTTGGGGTACGCCGCAGATGATCTTGGTGGCCTTGGATCAGAAGGGGGCGAGGCGGACGCTTTGTGTTCTGCCGGAAAGGAAGGATGTGGTCCAGTCCAGGGCCTTCTCTTGGATCCCGGCGTCGTGAAGGCGTGTTCGTAGTGTGTGGTGGCAGACCGTGTCGAAGGCGGCTGATAGGTCCAGGAGGATGAGGGCTGCTGTTTCTCCGTTGTCTAGCAGGGTCCTGATGTCATCGGTGGCGGCGATGAGGGCGGTTTCGGTGCTATGGTTGCTGCGGAAGCCGGACTGGGAAGGGTCCAGGATGTTGTTCTCCTCGAGGTAGCGGGTCAGTTGTTTGTTGACGATTTTCTCGGTGACCTTCGCGGGGAACGGGAGCAGAGAGATGGGTCGGAAGTTCTTGAGGTCCTTGGGGTCTGCCTTGGGTTTCTTGAGTAAGGCGGTGATCTCGGCGTGCTTCCAGCTTTCCGGGAAGGTTGCTGTCTCGAAGAAGATGTTGATTATTTTCCGGAGATGGGGCGCGATGGCTGTACTGGCTTTGTTGAAGATGTGGTGAGGGCACGGGTCTAGCGGTGAACCGGAGTGGATGGTGTTCATGATCTCGCTGGTGTCCTCGTCGTTGATGTTGGTCCAGGAGAGCAGGCGGTTGGTGGTTGTGGGGGCAGTGGTCTCGGTGGTTGCCGGGCGGTCGTGGTGTTGAAGCTGTCGTGGATGTCGGCGATTTTGCGGTGGAAGAAGGTGGCCAGTGAGTCGCACAGGTCTCGCGACGGCTGGATGTCGTTGGTGTTGGAGCTGGGGTTGGAGAGTTCCTTCACTATGTTGAAGAGCTCTTTGCTGTTGTGTGCGTTGTTGTCTAGGCGGTCTTTGAGTGAGGCCCTTTTGGCGGATCTGATGAGGTGATGGTGACTGCGGGTGGCGCTCTTGTGGGCGGCGTAGCTGTCCGCTGTCCGTTCGTGGAGCCAGATCTTCTCCAGTTTTCGGCATGTTCGTTTGGAGGCCTGGAGGTCTTCGGTGAACCAGGTGGCTTTCTTGCTGGTGTGTCTGTTGGGCGGATTCTTGAGCGGGGCGAGGGTGTTGGCGCAGTCGTCGATCCACTGTCTGAGGTTGCGGGCGGCGGGGTCGGAGGGTTCGGCGGGTGGGCTCAGGGCGAGGGTTGTGGTTAGCTGGTCTTCCGTGACTCTGCTCCAGCAGCGGCGAGGCATTTGTTCGGTGCGGTGGTGCGTGGTGGGCTTCCTGTAGGTGAAGTGGATGCAGTGGTGGTCAGTCCAGTGGGGTTCGGAGGTGTGGTTGAAGGAGACGTGTGGGCTTGCGGAAAAGATGGAGTCGAGCGTGTGGCCGGCGGCGTGGGTGGGTGTAGTCACGAGCTGTCTGAGTCCGAGGGTGGCGAGGTTGTCGATCAGGGTGGTGGAGTTGGTGTCCTTGTTGTTCTCGAGGTGGAAGTTCAGGTCCCCGAGGAGGATGTAGTCCGTGGAGGCGATGGCGTGTGTGCTGACTAAGTCAGCTATGGAATCGCTGAACTGTGGTCGGGGTCCGGGGGGTCTGTAGATGAGGGTTCCTCTGTCTCTCCCCACACACCTCTCGCTCCTGCCTTTAGCGGCCCACTAAGTATTTTATGTGGTACATAGAAATGATTTTTTAAAAATGTATGGGAATACTTGCTACTTCTGTTTGTCGCTGCTCAACTGTCACAAAGGAGTGCCTCCCGATCCTCCCTACTCCCGCCCCACTTGGAGCTCATTTTCGTACAGTCCCATAGAGTACACGTTTTCCTTTTACAAATTAAAGCAAGAACGCAGATGCTGCTAGTTTACGGTCGGTCTGCTTTAATTTTATATACCGCAAAACGTCCTTTTGTATTTGTGTTTGAAAGATGGTAACTCTATGCCGATGGATCATCAGCTGGAAGAAAGTGAGGGATCAAAAACATAAATGCAGAGGTGTAGAAATAGGCCTTCTTGACTTTTTTCAAGTTACTCTTCGACATCAAATATTTACCCTGAACACAACATGGCCTTGAGATTGGCTCAGCAGGTACCTGTTTTAACCAAGTGGTCGAATGTTTGAGCTCAGACGCGTCACTCTGCCTTTCACCCTTACGATGTTAATAAAGAGTCATGGAGTTGGAGGACGGTACCGTGGTTGTCTGTATCAAGAAAATATTTAGTTCTAAGCATGTGCTTTACAATTAGACTGTTGTGTTCACCTTGGTGCTTGGGTCAAAGTGCAGGTTTATTTGGGTAAGCTGATATGTAGTTGCTGATATGTAGTTGCTTTTCTAGATATAAGAAAAGCCCCACAATTCACGCACAGCCGCCTCCTTCTTTACGGGGATGTGCTACTCTTTCCCTTCTGCATACACTGAGCCGAGACATACTTTCAATGCTGGCATTATTTGCTTAGTATTTTAGCAGTTTTACCATTTACGTTTCTATTCCTGTCAAAAGTTCTTTAAAGTATACTTTATTTGGTTACTTTTTTGCCAGCCTGTGCTGTCTGTCTATTACTCAGAAGCTTTACTTGGAAGCATTGTTTTGTTTGGGACATAGTTTTATTAAATATCACCATGTACATGAATACTTTTATTCCAAATTTCAAGTCACTCATCTCACTTTTATTATATTAAACATGCTTCAATGAGAATAAGTCATTGGCTGTCAATTCGTGTTGGGTAGCATACCATATCAGGACACTGGATGTGCAGATAAAACCACATTTTTTTATTGGAAATAATTTTGTCTATATGTGCAACTTTCATATTGTATTAGCATTTCAATATAGACCTGGATATTTTTAATAAAATGAAAGCAGAACTCATTAAAGGGGAGAACATAGAGCAAGGCTATCTGCAGCATCAATATTAGGTCCTCCTCTCTCATAGCTTGTTTTCAGCCTCCACTATACCTTGTCAACCCGCTGCCTTATATTCGCGTCTCTAACCTCTCAATCCTCAGCCATTCTTTATTTTCACCCTCCGACTGTCTCTCCTGACCCCTTTCCAAATCAACGACTTTTTTGTCTTCAGTCATGCCAATCGTTGTTTCTACCAAACAGAGCCAGTGGACATCCAGGCACGACTGGAACTATCTTCCAATCGGAGGGCCGCTGCCACATGCGGGGCTGGGTCAGAAGTTGCACATGTGCGAGTCTGTTGATTAAGTCTATGGACTCCTTACTGGCTGTTTGACTGGAAGGGAAGGTCCAATTGAATCTTCAGAGACTGGTGTAACACTTTTTTACATGTATAAGGACCTTTTTAGAGTAATCTGACATCTGTCACCCGCAACGGAGTTTGATTTTGGTTTAGAGTATACATCTAAGTAAAGCATTCTTATGTGAGCTGTGCCGTACATACGTGTATTTATATGTATAAACCTGTGTGTATGTTAGAGAAGTACATGCCTGCCTAAGTAGATAAGGTGAGTCCATTCACAAGCCAGGTGGGGAAACTGAGGAGCTTACCCCCGCACATGGAGCCCTCCCTCCAGCCCTTACAGTATTGGGCAGTCTAAGTCACAATGCATTCACTAGGCTTACAGTAAAACTTTTAACTCCCAAATATGAAACGTGTAAGTGATGTATTGGAAGCAGACTCTTACTCAGCTGTTGCAGAGGCTAGAAAAGCACCCCCCCCCCCCCTGCCACAGTAATAGGGCTGTAGGTAGCCGCATTTGTTGGTATTTGCCTGCAACTAAGTGCAAAGAAAAACCAGCATTGGCATAGCCAATAGGTCTCGCCTTTGGTACCTTATAAGTGTTTAGACATGCAACAGTTGATGTTGTTGCACCAAGGATATTGTACTGCATAACTAAATACATACAAGGTTCCAAAGGGCGAGACCTATTGGCTATGTCAATGCTTGCTTTCTTTTTCTTTTGACCCTTGCTCAGGAGGGCTCTGGGCCCCCTGAAAGGGTATCTTTCGGCTTTGTTTGCCTTCCTGAGGCTGCCAGACTAACCCTTCTTACTTAATCACCCTTGTACATAGATTCCTGGTAGAGACATGATCTAGCTGCATATTCCTTACCGACCCATCCTCCCCGCACTGCGGACAAGTTTCTAGGGTCAGGCTTGATCCCTTTCGAGGCCCTAGTTTTCAAACGCACCAATGTCGGTACACTTCATTGCTCCGCTCTTTAGGTGTGCACAGTCGTGGAAAAGTAACTTACGTCAGTGCGCCGAGGTGGTGCCTATATAGGTGACGTGGACTTCACTGCAGGAGCAGACGATGACACGCAGAGCCAACAGACGCAGGGGGTATTGCTCAAAGAAAAATCTTCTAGATCCAGTCTGATGCCTGGGAAATTCAAAGGTAAGGAATCTGCAGCTAGATAAGGTCTCTACCAGATAAGGCGTTACCGACTGTAAGTAACTTGTTCATTAGTGTATGAAAAAACTAATAGTCTACAAGCATTTTTAAGTATAGGGGAAGATAACAAATGTGGTATTTGCTTGAAACAGTTTCTTTGAAAGAAAGGAGGTGAATAAAGTTAAGAGAACATAAATCATTTGTATATGACAACCAGTAACTGGACTGTTTCCACAACTAGACTTTGAAATTTCAAAAATCTGTAAAGTTGACATTCCTACCACCCCCCCCCCGCCCCCCAAAGAAAAGTGGGGTGTAAATTTCATTTTCTTTAAGAAATGAGGTGGCATATGTCCTGAACTTGACTTTTCTGCACAGTCACTGTTGGAAATGTGGTTTCTAGTGGGCTAGGGTATGTATGTACCTAAGCCAGACAGAACCCACCACTTTAGTCGGTGCAAGTAAATTACACACCAAAAGATAACCTGTGCTCACCCCCCTCCCCCCGCCGGTAGCTTGGCGCGAAGCAGTCAGGCTTATCAGAGGCAATGTGTAAAGCGTTTGCGCATGACACTCACACCAGTAACACAAGAAATACACCACAAAAGAGACTCCACACAGAATTATAAAAAAATAGGTTATATTGTGCATATAACCTATACCATTACGACATGAATCAATGATTACTTTGCCAGCTAGGCAATAGTCCAACATCACTAGAGGTGCAATAAGAGATAAGAGAAACATATGCTTCAGACTTCATAAGACGTTATTGTGCATACTATTCCAGTACTGAAATAACATTCCTTATCCTGATTATGCAGGTTTTGAATAAACGACATACAGCGTGCATTAGGGCATGAGATGCAACAGGAAAAACACATCAGTAATTGCCAAGAAACATAGCCCTATGAATCCCTGCATACCTTTTAGCAGGGTTACGGTAATTGTTTGGCTTTAACTGAAACGAGTGCCTTTTATGAAAAAGTAGGGTGCTGGGGCACATGCGCACCTACTAAACATACTATGGTAATTTCCCGATCACCATTGCTACATTCAACACCTTTGAACAGAATAAAAAAATGAACAAGCTATAGAAAGACATCAAGAATTACAACTAAGTGACAACATACCCTTATTTACGTGACACTTTTTACAACACTCCCTACCAGCCCCCTAGGAATAAAAATTGGGGTAGATATAGAAACAATCGGACCATTACTTTTTCTGACTCCTCCAACACCTCCATTAAAGACTCAGACTTCCTGTATAAGGACCCATTCTACCTACAAGTCAAGGGTGTCTCTATGGGCACTTGTTTCGCTCCCAATTTTGCTATCCTTTACGTACACAATTTGGAAACCACACATCCCTACCCCAGCAAACCTTTTCCTTAATCAAATTGGCTTTTGGCGGAGATATATTGACAATATTCTGCTACTTTGGAATGACACAGCTGACAATTTATCCACTATCGATTGGCTCAGTAACTGCCAGCCTCATCTCAAATTCACATCAGAATTTAGGTCAAATGACCCATTTTTGGACCTCACCCTCCATGCCGAAGAGGGTACCATCGGAACTTCATTGTTCCGCAAACCCACGGAACGCAACACACTTCCACTATATTCCAGTTTCCATCCACGTGGCCTCTGTGATGGTCTCCCGTATGGTCAGGTCCTTCGTATATATGAAGGAACTGTAAATGGAACAAGCATTTAAAATGCAATAGGACTCGTATTTACGCGAGACCTATTGCATTTTAAACGGAAGTGCTGGCATCAAAGAAGGCACGAACGGGAGGGGGTGGTGGTGGTTGAAAAAGTCACGGACTACGGGAGGGAACGGAGAGAGGCAGAGGAACCAAACTGTTTTTACAGTAAAGGGGCCGATAGCCTCGGAAGGAAAAAAATGACGACCTGCCCGTCAGGAGGTGGGATTATCAAGCCAAGCACCAATCCGAATGCCGAAATTATGATTCAAGCCAATCAAAAATAAGGCTGGAAAGTGGGCGGAGCTTCCCCCACTATACTGTATACAGCATCTCTCGACGAGACCGCGCATGCGCTGCCTAGGCGAGACCTAAAAAGGATTATTTCCGAGAAGCGGCTATCTTGTCTGAAACTCACTAGGCGCGGCTATCCAAAACGCCTGATTTCTCGCGCATGGTATTGCCACAGGGACTTCCTCCTATCACCCAGCACCAAGTGTGTGTGTGTGTGTGTGTGTGTGTGTGTGTGTGTGTGTGTGTGTGTGTGTGTGTGTGTGTGTGTGTGTGTGTGTGTGTGTGTGTGTGTGTGTGTGTGTGTGTGTGTGTGTGTGTGTGTGTGTGTGTGTGTGTGTGTGTGTGTGTGTGTGTGTGTGTGTGTGTGTGTGTGTGTGTGTGTGTGTGTGTGTGTGTGTGTGTGTGTGTGTGTGTGTGTGTGTGTGTGTGTGTGTGTGACTGTGTGTGACTGTGTGTGACTGTGTGTGTGTGTGTGACTGTGTGTGACTGTGTGTGACTGTGTGTGACTGTGTGTGTGACTGTGTGTGACTGTGTGTGACTGTGTGTGACTGTGTGTGTGTGTGTGTGACTGTGTGTGACTGTGTGTGTGTGTGTGACTGTGTGTGACTGTGTGTGTGTGTGTGTGACTGTGTGTGTGTGTGACTGACTGACTGACCTTGTGGGGACTTGGGTGTGATAACACACTCACGCTGTGGGGACCTGAACCCAGGTCCCCACAAGGCAATGTCTTTTAAATGATCAATAATGGCTTAAGGAACATCTGTGTCAATTTTTACAACTTTTTAAAAATTGCCTTGTGGGGACCTGTGTTTCATCAAGTGTGTTTAATTTTCTGCTCAGCTCTGCCCCTGCAGACAGGAGGTGGCACTGCAGTCTTAAACACACTTTGCATTTAAACACACTTTGCTCACCAGAAGCACACATTAGCAGCAGAAAGGACAGACATTTCAATGGGAAAGGTGCATAACACCGTCTTTATCCAAATATTTTTCATGCAATTAACCTTTTCTCTATTCATTAAAATAAAACTTTATTTACATGAAGTATTTAATTTAGACGTTTTGCGTCTGGAATATTGCTATTGGTTTTTAAATATTGCTAAAAGCAAAATGAGCCCAGAATACTTCACTATTGTAATTTGATTCTTAACTGCAAATAAAGAATGATGGTGCACTCACTGCGATAAATAGAAATTGGTTTTATCGTTTTTGGCAAATGACTAGAGGCATCAATGCTTATTGTTACATTTGAATGCTTGTACCAGGAATTCAGAGTCTTTATGTTGCCTTTGTAATTTTAGCTTCTTTTGGGGGTAGGTAGTGGTAAAGGGTGGGCAGGGTAATTTTAGTGTTTAGGGGTGGTAAGGGTATTTTTAGGGTTTAAGGGTGGGTGGCAAAGGGTGGTAAGGGTAATTTTGAGGTTTAGGGGTGGGTAGTGGTAAAGGGAGTGAAGGGTAATTTTAGGGTTTTAGGTGGGTATTATTAAAAGGTGGTAAGGGCCATTTTAGGATTTAGTGGTGGGTATTGGTAAAGGGCGGTAAGAGATATTATAGGGTTATGGGGTGGGTACTGGTAACGGATGGTAAGGGTAATTTTGGATTTAAAGGCTGGATATATATATATAGTTTATTATTTTACTAGTAAACTAGTATTAGTTTACTAGTTTATTATGGCCATGCTGCTGTAATATATATATATATATATATATTACAGCAGCATGGCCATAATAAACTAGTAACCTGAAACCACCTCTGGAGTGCGCGTCTCATTGATTCTGAGACACGGGTGCTGCTGTGATATTTTACAGGGTCCTGTGTCCTGCAACTCGGCACCGGCCTCGCGAGGTGGATGTGGCCGGGTAAAGTACACAGGGAGAGTGAGAGGCACACTATATATATATATATATATATATATATATATATATATATATATATATATATATATATATATATATATATATATATATATATATATATATATATATATTTATCTTACCTTAAATATACTTATCATTCGAGGTAAAGGCCTCTGCGTGGTAAAGACATGCGTAATAAAGGCCTCTGCGTGGTAAAAGCATGTGTGGTAAAGGCATGCGTTGTAATGTCATACAACCTGGCTAGATGCATTTTACACAGCTTGCTCCTAGCATCGCTTTAATCACAAATTTTACAATTTGTGCCTATCAAATGATTATTATTCCCACTGAAGCTGAGCTTGACAGTTTCTTGGCACGTGCGGACACTGAGTAGATAGTGTATCTCTCGGTTATCTCCTTCTCTCTACGCACTTTAAGTGACATAACATTTGTGTCAGAGCTTCTGGAACATTGCTGCAGTGCAGCACAAATTCTGATTCAGGGTTCACTAAACTGCATGGCATAAAAGGTACATTATACACATAGATACACACAGGCTCAGATTTACAAAACTGTCACACAGTGCAGCACCCAAAGTTGCTGCACTGCATTGCATGAGGAGGGAGCAGGAAAGCACCAAATCTACTAAGATATGGTACTGTCCTACTCCCTCCCTAGTGTTGGCGCACAATTAGGCTGCCGTGCGCCATGTACACACCTTTGCATCATAGTGCAATGTTGTCTGTGTGAGTCTTGCACAGGTTTTGTATTGGAAGGATATCCTTCTAGTACAAAATACTATGCCTAGACAAACTTTAAAAAGTTCCCACTTGTGTGCAAGTGCAGTGCAGTACATATGAAAAGTGGGAAGTTAGGATAAATAAAAGCATTTCTACTTTTTAATGCCTGCTTCAAAATGTGCTCTGTTTTGGTGCAAAACCCTGTCTATTCTTGTTTGTAAGCAGGATTTTGCATAAAAACTGTGGGTGGTTCCATGGGAATCCCATGTACCACCCATGGCACACCCCTTGATGCAGAGTAATACAAAGCAGCACCTTGCGCTGCTTTGTTTTATTTTGAGGCAACTTTCCAAGACAAAACAAGTTTTGTGCTGGAAAGTAAATCCATGAAAAAACATTTTGTGCAGGTTTGTGTCACTTTTCTGATGCAAATCCAGAGCAAAATTTTGTAAATCTGGGCCAAAGTATGTGTAAATTCTGCATCTAAATTGAAGTTTTACAGCACAATCTATAGCATTATTTCTAGCATTTTTGCCATTTAAACATACACTGTTATGAATAGGATTTCAGTGTCGAAAATGAAAGCTAAGTACATGTTCAGCAAATGATAATCAAAATTTTATTTACCAAGAAATTAGTTGGTTCGTTGTGCATGTGTGTACCAGCACGCCAATTTATTACTCTGAACATCCCAATTATGTTTTAAATTGTGTCTTCAATATTGAATGTACCCTACGTTCTCACTACTCGGCATCGGTAAGCATATCTTCCAAATAGGAAACAGGCCTGATAAACTGTACAGTATATCATTTATTTATTATAGTTATGTCTCTCAAGGGAGCACATTTAAATTGAAGCCATTTAATTTTAAAAGAGAAATGTGCCATGTTCGGGATTCTTCTAAAACCTGCGAGCCCTCTTGAAAAAAAGTTCTTTATTTACAGTAGAATAGCGCATGTAATGTAAACATGGATTTCCCACCATATAAAACAAAACAATTTCATGACAAAGAAGAATGCGCTTTCGTTAAGACATCCTTGGAGTTAATACACTGAAGTCCTGCCTTCATAGGAACCTCAAGGCAGGACTTAAGCGGGACAGGCAAGAGATGCAATTCTTCCTTGCACATAAACAAAAGGGCCATTAGCATCACAAGAGACCTGTGTGCTCTTAACCCTAGAAGTCTGCCACCTTCCCAGACTGGGGGATGGGGCTAGCACCTGACAACAAACCTTCCTGGTAGGCCGCATAGGATGACATTGACTTGAGACTCTGATAGCAAGAAGGATGGGGCAGAGGCGCCCAAACAAAGGCTATATCTCAACAAATATTTGATCCCCCAGCAGTTTTATAATAGCAACAATAAAGAAAAGTGTTCGATTTCCAAGGGCAAGGGTTATTTTAATATGCACTTTCTTATGTTTTTAATTAATAAACTTTTTCGTGACTTTGGTAAATCGAAAGGTTTCAATGTCTCATAGAGCCCTCCACAAGGCGAACGCTAATAGTTACTGTATTGCGTTTTCCTAAGCTGCTCACATCTTCCACAATCTGCAATAAAAATTGAGATATTTGGTGAACGAAAACATGACCGGGCAAGGAATCTGAACATATAAGGCGGAGATCATAGAGAGACATGACAGAAGAGAACATGGGATGTTCGGAGTGCGATAGGACAAGGGTGAATGCGTGGGAAGTGTATGGAACTGGATGATTGCACGGAGTAAATTGAAAGATTAGAGCAAGGAGTGAGTTGAAGGGCTGAAGCAGAGAGAGAATTACAGGAGTGGCATGGGAAATATGTAAGGCGATTCAGATGGGGAGCTTTGGGGTGATTTTTTAAGGGGAAGAGGCACCTTACATCTAACATTTGCAAACACCCAAGAGGGAGATTGGAGATTTAAGAAGGCGATGTATTGGCAAATGGAACTGCATATTGACGGCCTCATTATGAGTAATGTGGTCTAGGGAGTTCAGGAATACTGGACCAGAATGTCCATTTCTGGCTGGTTATTTCTCCCCTGCACCACAATATTCTGAGTTCTTAGGCCCGGAATAGGAACTAAATGCATGGACTATAATTACCAATCCATTTTTTACTTGCAGATGAGTCCTGATTCTAGTCCAGTTTCCATACTCATTTTGCTCTGCTTTGAGCAGGAATGAAACATGCATGGAAACGTGGTTTTACTGAGTGCATTCGTGCACCCGGTAAAACCTTGAATCAGACAGGGTGGTATCTCCCTGCGGATAACGCACTACTTGATTTTTAATTGACCCAATAGTGACGTTTTAAATGAGAGAGAGAGGAAAAAAATCCCAGAGGAAGAACGTCCATAAAGATATCAAATATCAGTTTAAATATATAGAGTGATCCTCTATGCAATGGAGAGAGCAATGGAATAGGTAAAAAAATCTCAGGAATGATAAAAACTCGGACTGATTTTGGTAAGGGGTAGGATGACCTCATAATTTTTTGTTGGCTATATATATTTTTATATGTATGCATGTATATGGTACTGTACAGGGTCGATGACAAGCATAAAGGGCCTTATTCAGATTTTGGTGGATGGAATAGTCTATCACAAACGTGACATATGTTTTGTCCGTCGTATTACGATTTCCATAGGACATAATAGGATTGTAATACGGCAGATGGGATATCCGTCACGTTTGTGACTGAGTATTCCCTCCGCCAAGATCTAAATCTAAATCAGGCCCAAAGTCAACAACTCATAGGAGAGACAGCTGGGTTGTAAGAGTTAAAGGAGTGCGATGTAGTGTTTCGTAAAGAGGAAAGTCTTCAACTCTTTCCAAAACTGAAGCAGCATTGGTGCGGTTCTGATGGATTTGGGGATGTTGTTCCAAATCCTGGGTGTATACATGGAAAAGGCATAATGCCTTGTGTTTCTTCTTATTTACACTCCTTATTCTACAGTCTGATGGTGTCCTGGCTGTGCATGTGCTAAGAACCACCAGGGATAGAGAGCTTGTCTGCAAAATAACCGGGGGTGCCGGTCGATTGGCTTTGTAAAAGACGCCACTAGTTTTGAAGATGGTGCGGGCCAGCAATAGGACCCAATGTAATTCCATTAGGATGAAGGTGATGTGATCATATTTCTTCAGGCCCTGGATGAGATGTGCTACGGTGTGTAGGATGCTCTTAAGGGGTCCCAGTGGGGAGTCCAGGAGGCCATGGAGCAGGGCTTTACCACCATTCATGCAAAAGTACGAAGGCTTCAACAGCAGTTTTGAAGTTGCTTTCTGGAGGACGTGATTTCTCTTTCTTCAGAAGAGAGAGCTAGTATCAGGCCACTTTTTTAAAAAAGTGTTCCTTGAGGATGTGGTTGGTGTCCAGGGTGAATCGAAGTGACTTGGCATTCGGTGAAAGGTTTAGTTCAAAGCCGTCAAGGTTCAAGTCATTGAGCCAGGTTTGTATGGTGTCAGGTGCATTGCTGCATTCCTGTCTTAAGCATTAATTCAATAAGCTAGTGTATATTGGGACTTGCAGTGAATGTAATTCAGTTCAAACTTTTGCACTAAAGTTCTAGATTAAAGTGGTTTGTATAATGAAAAATGTATTTTAACATGTTGTCCCCATGTAACCATAGAGGAATTAAGATTGCATTTCATTTTTTGATCCTAGTTCTTAGGACCCAGAGAACGTACTGGACACCCAGTTTACCTGGTAGTTTGGAAGTTGCTTCTTGCTGTGTGTTGCATCTATGCACCTTCTTGGTAGAAATCATAGACTCTTGGTTTCCTTTTAGACCTCTAGACCATAACGTGCCTCTGTGGACCAATAGATACCTAGGTACTCAGTGGGTTCTGGAAGCAAAAATTTTCAGTGAGTTGCAACTTTATCACATCTGGACCCTACAGACTCTCTAAGTATTTTGTATTTGTTCAAAACAGCATCATGCTTTTAGCATGGGCATGCTGGACCCAAGCCCAGGGCGCTGAGGTGAAGAGGGGTGCAAAGGGCTATCTTCATACAGATTATGCAGCAGTCTACCTATGACAAGGCTCCAAAGAAAAGTGTGCTTTGTCAGCTACCACTGTACAGCTCATCTCTCAGTTCTGCACTAATAACTTGAGGTATGAGGAAATGCAACAGTTAATCACACCTTCAAAACTAGCAGAGGACGAGAGGAATATTTCTCAGTGAAAAAAGGGGGAAGGTAGGCACCAAATTGGGGTTTCCTAGGGAGCTATCTGCGCAAAGGTGAGCCCTGGCCAGTCTCTATGAAGAACATCAGCTACCGGATCAACAGGCATTCAAACAGCTGCTCAAACACAATGATGTCGATGTCCACCAATGCAAAAACGCTGTGCATCTAATCTTAATGATTCTCTTCTGACCCATCCCTCCTTACCCCTTTAGCTGCTCTGTCCCTCTTCCACCTTGCCTACTTCATTCTACTGTCTTCTTCCTACTTTTGCCCTCTCTAGTCACCCATCTCCTCTCACTAACAGATCAGTCCACCTTCTACAACAATCTAACAAAGGTTTGCGATACATTGGCAATGTTGTTCCATAGACGATTCTAGCCAGCGCAAACCTTTGTTGTAGCCGTAGTTATAAAATTCTTGTAGCTTATATGTAAGAATTATCATGAAGTAAATAATATTTTTTCTATTGCAACAGTTGGAAATTTTGAGAAATCATTTGAGTACCTAACAAAAGTGGCATTACATACATTTCAAGCCATTATATTCACTGTACTGGGACCTTAACACTAATACAACTGATGTACTATGAGTGCTCCACTATTCTCTTTTTTTCATTTGCTAGGCAGGAATGCTCTTTGATACAGACATACACTTCTTGGCAGCAGTGGTGTTGTAGTGTTTTGAGCGCCATTCGTTCCCATCACTTCTCCAACAATAGAGAAGTGCGACTATTGTACCACTGTGGCTGTTTCTTTTCTATCTATACAAGCAGGTTGATCAGACTAGAGCATCATTCGTATCAAAGGTGGTAACTCCATTCAATGTAGGCCAGTCTATCACTCTGCCTGCCTTTTACACCCCACCACATCCTACTAAAGAGGACGACACACCCCACCACCAGGACCCAAAAAGAGCATTGTTGTTCTACCTTGATTGTACCAAAGAGTTCCAGGTGGACGATCAACTCTTCATAGGATATTTCAGTGCCAAGAAAGGGAAGGCAGTGCAGAAACGTACCATCTGAAAGAGACACGTTAGTGATAGATTCCTTACCTTAGAATATCCCCAGGCGTCAGGCTGGATCCGGAAAGTTTTGCGTAGCAGTACCCTTGCGCGTCGGTAGGCGGCGTCGTGCGGCTCCGCGTCCGTCGTCTGCGTCGTGATCGCCGGGATGACGTCGCGGGCAGCACTTAGACGCCGCCCCTGCGCGCTGACGTCAGTTCTTCTTTTCCGCGCCAGCAAGCGCAGATCCGGGAAGAGCAGTGCCCTGGTCAATTTTTGACCATACTTTTTGGTGATTTTTTCACTGTTTTTTCCATCTTTAAGGTGTCGTAGGGATGCCCGGCTTCAAGCGATGCGGCGCCTGTGCGCGGATGATGTCCGTCACCGACCCGCATTGGGAGTGTCTCTTCTGCCTCGGCCAAGGCCACGACACCGAGTCTTGTCCCGAATGCCAGGCCCTCAACCCGAAAGCTTTGCGAGAGCGGTCTCGAAAGCTCCTCGAGGCCCGGCATTCGGCTCCACGGAGGCCCCGGTCGCGTGAGAGGTCCAGGGGTCGCTCGCGGAGTGCACACCGGTCGTCGGCGTCGAAGTCTTCTTCGTCCGGTAAGTCTAAGCACAAGAAGTCCAAGAAGCATCGTCGCTCTCGGACTTCGCCTCGCCGGTCTCGCGACTCGGCTGAGGCCCCTCCCGGCACCGTCCCGCCCCGCGGCCCCGGACTTGCCTGTGGAGTCGCCCCCGTCCTACCCGCCCTTCCCGGGTTCGGGGGCGGATCCGGCCAAGGTACAGGAGTTCCTGTCGGCCATGGCCCGCCTCTTCGGGCCTTCAGGCCCCTCCGGTGCGCCTTCGGGCCCCGCGGGCCCTGATGGGGTTGCTCCGGCGTCGCCGGCGGCTCCGGCCCCGGCGTCGCCCGGGACTCCAGCCTCGATCCCGGCTCCGGCTTCGGCCCCGGCCTCGATCCCGGCTCCACAACCCCCATCGACGCCGGTCGACCTCACGACACCTCCGCCGGCGCCGATGTCTCCGGTGCCGTTCTCGACGCCGCCCTGGGCTCCGGGCGGCGTCGTCCCCCAGTTCCTTCCGGCTCCGGACATGGACCCGGAGCGACGTCGCTCGACGCCGGCTCCGGCGCCGATGGGCCCTTGGGTCCCAAATGTCCCTCCTCCTCCTTATTTTGAACCAGAGGAGGACCAGGAGGACTGGGAGGGGTCTGATGACCCTCTGACTCGCAACTGTCAGTATGATGAGGACTGGACAGAGAGTCTAGGGGAGGCCAGTGGTCTGGATACTTCTCCTGACACTGGCATGCTGTCTCCTCCCGTGGCTACGGAGGAGGGGGCCAATTTTGGTACGGTGTTGCGTAGGGCTGCTGGGGCCTTACGTCTCCAGCTCCCTACTTTGACGGTCAAGCCTAACATCTTGACAGAGGTGCTTCAGCCGGCAGCCTCCTCTGCGGAGACTGTGCTGCCGTTTAACGACGCCCTCACAGACGTTCTTTTGGGCGCCTGGTCCAAGCCCAACACAGGGGCTCCTGTGGATCGGAACGTGTCACGACGCCATCGCCCAGCTCCGGGCGACCCCCTGTTTCTTTCTGTCCACCCCACTCCTGAGAGCTTGGTTGTCCAAGCCTCCGCTTCCCAAACCGCCTTCCCTACCGCTCCTCCGGATAGGGAATCCAAACGCCTGGATCAGTTTGGGAAGAAAGGTTTTTCTTCCTCCAGTGCTGGCTTGCGGTCCGTTAACACCGCTTGTCTTTTGGGCCGCTATACCCACTCTCTGTGGGATTCGGTGGCGGATGTTTTGCCCCAGTGCCCTGAGGAGGTCCAGGCACTGCTTTCCCGCGCCATTGCGGAAGGAAGGGATGCGGCCAAATACACTATCCGTTGTGGCCTTGACACCGCCGACTCGCTGGGCAGGTCGATTGCAACGACGGTGGCGCTCCGCCGCCACGCCTGGCTGAGAACCACTGGTTTTTCAGGGGATGTCCAGAATACTCTCATGGACATGCCCTTTGATGGAGTCGGTCTTTTTGGGTCCAAAGCAGACCATGCGTTGGAGCGCTTTAAGGACTCACGGGCTACTGCCAAGTCCCTGGGCCTTTCTGCTACACGCCCTCCGCTGCCTTCTGCTTTTCGCCCCTATCGTGGCCACGGTAGGGGCGCCCTTCACGTCAGCAGCCCAGCCACCGGCCCGCGCAGCAGGCGTCTTCGCGTGGCCGAGGACGTGGATTCCGCCGTGGCGGATCGGGCAACCAGCGTGCGGGTCAGGCCACCACCTCCAACCCGTCCGCGGCCTCCAAGCCCTCCTAGTCCCTCCTTTCAGGTGCACGGCACGCCAGTAGGGGGCAGGGTCCGCCATCACCTTCCCCACTGGCGCACCATCACCTCGGACAGGTGGGTCTTGGACATTGTCCGAAGGGGCTACTCCCTCCCCTTCGAGACCACCCCCCAGCCATGCCACCTCAACTCCACCGCATGTCAGGGGATCACTTGGTGCTTCTACAGAAGGAAGTCACGGCCCTCTTGACCAAGAGGGCCATCGAGCATGTTCCGACCCCAGAAGTAGGGCGTGGTTGCTACTCCCACTACTTTCTGGTGCCCAAAAGGACAAGGAGGACATGCGTCCTATCTTGGACCTCCGGAACGTCAATCGCTTCCTCCGGAAGGAGAAGTTCAAGATGCTCACCCTAGCTCAGGTCTTGACTGCCCTCGACCCTGGAGACTGGTTGGTAGCGTTGGACTTGCAGGACGCATATTTCCACATCCCCGTCCTGCCGGCCCACCGGCGTTACCTTCGGTTCACGGTAGGCCACGAGCATTTTCAGTTCACCGTGCTCCCCTTTGGCCTTACAAGTGCCCCTCGGGTGTTCACGAAAGTGATGGCGGTGGTCGCGGCTCATCTGCGCCGGGCAGGGGTTTCAGTCTTCCCCTACCTCGACGACTGGCTGCTGAAGGCGGGCTCGTCCCAGGCAGTCGTCTCCCACCTCCAGACTACGGCCGAACTCCTGCACTCGCTGGGGTTCTCCATCAATGTGCCGAAGTCGCATCTGATTCCTTCTCCACAGCTCCTTTTCATCGGAGCAGTTCTGGACACGACGCAGTTTCGGGCCTATCCTCCCGAACGGCGAGTCCGGGATATTCAGGCTATGATTCCGATCTTTCGGCCTTTATCCTGGGTTTCGGTAAGGATGACCCTGAGGCTGCTGGGCCTCATGGCCTCCTGCATCCTGCTGGTCAATCATACCAGATGGCATATGCGGGCTCTGCAGTGGGACCTGAAGTTCCAGTGGGCGCAGCACCAGGGCAACCTGTCCGATCACGTCCAGATCTCGGAGGGGACTGCAAAACAGTTGCAGTGGTGGCTCTCGAACCGGCAATGGGTCATGGGCAGATCCCTCTCCCTTCCCCAGCCAGAGCATACAGTTGTGACGGACGCGTCCCTTCTGGGATGGGGCGGTCACTTGGGAGAGGCGGAGATCAGAGGCCTCTGGTCTCCGGCGGAGTCCCGGCTCCAAATCAACCTTCTGGAGCTCCGGGCGATCCGGCTTGCACTCAAGGCATTCCTTCCCTCTGTCAAAGGGAAGGTAGTGCAGGTGTTCACAGACAACACCACCGCCATGTGGTACTGCAACAAACAGGGCGGGGTGGGGTCTTGGACCCTTTGTCAGGAGGCTCTGCGCCTCTGGACATGGCTGGAACATCAGGGCATGTTCCTGATGGTTCAACACCTGGCAGGTTCTCTGAACGCCAGGGCGGACGAACCTCAGCCGCAGGTGCATGATGGATCACGAATGGCGTCTTCACTCGGAAGTGGCGCAAGGACTCTTTCTACAGTGGGGAGAGCCTTGGTTAGATCTATTCGCCACCGAAGAGAACGCGCAATGTCATCAGTTCTGCGCGTTGGAATTTCCAAGGCGGCACTCGCTCGGCGACGCTTTTCGTCGCGAGTGGAGTTGCGGTCTGTTGTACGCCTTTCCGCCTATACCACTTCTACCCAGAGTGTTGAAGAAGATTCGGCACGACCGGGCCCAAGTCATTCTTGTGGCTCCGGACTGGGCTCGAAGAGTTTGGTATCCCGAGCTCCTCAATATGAGCATAGATCCCCCGATCCGTCTGCCTCTTCGGGAGGATCTTCTGTCGCAGCAGCAGGGGACGGTCCTCCACCCGAACCTGTCCAGTCTACACCTGCTTGCGTGGAGATTGAGCGGCGGCAGTTGATTCCTTTCGACTTGCCTCCCGAAGTTTGTGATGTGATTCTGGCAGCCAGGCGTCCCTCCACTAAGGTGGTATACGCCTGCAGGTGGAACAAATTTGTGGCATGGTGCACAGCAAAGGCTGTGGATCCCCTTTCTGCCCCTCTTTCTGAGGTCCTTCTGTTCCTTCTCTCTCTGGCCCAACAGGGTTCTGCCCTGGGTACCATCAAGGGTTATCTTTGTGCTATCTCGGCCTTCCTCAGGCTCCCTGATCAGCCCTCCCTTTTCAAGTCCCCTGTTGTTAACAGGTTCTTAAAAGGCATTACTCACCTCTTCCCTCCTGTTCCGTTTGTAATGCCTCAGTGGGACTTGAACTTGGTTCTTACCTTTTAATGTGCGCTCCCTTTGAGCCTCTGCATAACTGTCCTCTTCGTCTTCTGACTCTAAAGGCAGCCTTTCTGGTGGCCATCACCTCCGCTCGGCGGGTGAGTGAGCTCCAGGCTCTTTCTTGCAAACCTCCCTTTCTGTCTGTTCATCCAGACAAGGTTGTT
The DNA here is from genome assembly GCA_963921515.1 of Calotriton arnoldi. Classification (NCBI taxonomy): domain Eukaryota; kingdom Metazoa; phylum Chordata; class Amphibia; order Caudata; family Salamandridae; genus Calotriton; species Calotriton arnoldi. The sequence goes on from CAWUFW010006290.1 coordinate 217,509, forward strand.
CTTCGGACGCGTCCGTCCTTCTTGCCAAAGGTGGTTACTGCTTTCCACATTGGGCAGACCATCACTTTGCCCACCTTCTTTCCGCCTCCGCATCCTTCCAGAGAGGAAGAGAGGCTCCACCGTCTGGACCCAAAACGTGCGCTCTCCTTCTATATCGACCGCACAAAACACTTCCGGGTGGATGACCAGCTCTTTGTTGGCTACGTGGGCGCCAAAAGGTCGGGCGGTGCACAAGAGGACCATCTCCCGCTGGGTTACCTTGTGCATCAAGACCTGCTATTCTTTGGCTAAGAAGGAGCCTCCTGTTGGGCTGCGTGCCCATTCCACCAGGGCAACGGCTGCTACCACGGCCTTGGGCCGCGGTGTTCCGCTGCCGGTTATCTGTCAGGCAGCTACGTGGGCCTCGCTGCACACGTTTACTAAGCATTACTGCCTTGACAGTCAGGTCCGGAGGGACGGCTTCTTTGGCCGTTCTGTCCTCCAGGACTTCCTTGTCTGATCTTTGTTCGCAGACCCACCACCGGGGTTGGTATTGCTGGGGTATCTATTCTAAGGTAAGGAATCTATCACTAACGTGTCTCTTCAGATGCACAAGTACTAACTTGTGTAACGATATCTGTAAGAGACAGTAGTTAGTGATAGATTCCTTACCGCCCACCCATCCTCCCCGTTCTGCGAACTGATTTCTAGGGTTAAGGACATCCCTTTCAGGGCCCTAGTATTTTTCAGACACCTGTGTCAGCTTCTTGCATGGCTCTGCGTTCCTGGCGCGGACAGTCGTGTACAGAACTGACGTCAGCGCGCAGGGGCGGCGTCTAAGTGCTGCCCGCGACGTCATCCCGGCGATCACGACGCCGACGACGGACGCGGAGCCGCACGACGCCGCCTACCGACGCGCAAGGGTACTGCTACGCAAAACTTTCCGGATCCAGCCTGACGCCTGGGGATATTCTAAGGTAAGGAATCTGTCACTAACTACTGTCTCTTACAGATATATCGTTACACAAGTTAGTAACTTGTGCATCTCATGATGTATCGAATTGGCCAAAAAGCAGCCCCCTGAGGGCTTGAATGATCATTCCACCAGAGCCAAAGCTGTGACTACTGCATTAGCTTGTGGAGTCCCTGTCCTGGACATCTGTCAGGCAGCAATGTGGGTGTCTCTGCATGGCACTGTGCCCGTTTGGTCCTGGAGGATTTTTTAGAATAATCTGTTTAGCAACCCCACCTCTGGGAAGGTATTGCTTGCTAAGATAAGGAATATGTGGCTAAAAGTCTCTATCAGATGAACAAGTTAATTACCTTTGGTAACACCTTATCTGGTAGAGACTCTATTGAGCCACAGATTCCTTACCAACCCTCCCATCCTCCTCGCTCTGAAAATGGATTACAGTAAAATGGTTACTCTTCTTAAGGGCCCTAGACATGCACATCACTGGTCAGTGTTCTTCATGGCTCTGTGCTTCTGGCGTGGAAAGTCGCGAAAAGACACTGACATCAGCGCACTGGGGTGGCTCCTGTATAGGCACTGCACACGTCACTTCTGATGCGGATAATGCCGATCACGCCACGAGGAGCCTAACTATGCCACCTACTTACACGCAGGGTTATTGCTCAAAAAAGTTTTCGGCTCCAGTCTGATGCTTGAGGAAAAGTGTAAGGAAAGGAACCTGTGGCTAGAAAGAGACTCAACCATATAAGGCATTACTGAAGGTAAGTAGCTTGTTATTTTTTGCTAATTCTGTTCAGCATGCACAATAACCATTTTTTAGGTCGAGCTTTAGCAGCAGCGCGCAAGCACTGCTCGCTCTGCGAGGCATGCAGTAGTAGAGTATGGGAAACAAGCTTTCCTCACTCCGCCCATATTTTTCATTGGCTTCTGTCTTTGTCCTTTGTAAATTCTGTCTTCTGATTGATTATGAGGCTTGTTAGTCCCGCCTTATTACATGTCGTCATTTGTACCCTCCCATGGCTATTGGCCCCTTTACTTGGAGTGTCACACTGTACGGTATGAGTTATTTATAAGCACTATTTTTCCCCGCCCGCACTCCCGTTGTCCTTGCCTTCTCGCACCCCCCGCCCGCACTCCCGCTGTCCGTACCTTTTCGCCGCCTGCCCGCACTCCCGTTTCCAATGCAATAGGTCTCGCGTAAATGCAAGTCCTATTGCATTGCAAATGCTTGTTACTGATGTACCCCATCAGGGATGCACTTGTTGACAGATCTGGGCTGTGACATCACAATACACATTGCTTAGTTTCCCACAGATGTCCTCATTGGAGATTGAAAATTTCCTTTGTGTCGGGAGGTTTAGGGGCGTGGCTATAACGTGAAGTGCTGGGTTACAAGACCGCGCATGCTAGAATGACAGGGTTGGCGAGGTCTCGTCTCAGTTGTACTGACGTTGGCTTAAGGAGGCGGTGCCTCGCTGCCTGTGTTGTGCAGACATGAGGTGTGGGCTGGCGATGGAACGTCAGTCATTGTAGGCGGTCCCACGCCTTGTTGTGGAGACTAAGTGACATCAGCTGTAAAGTGACCCTCCATGTTGTGGTGACGTACCAGGCGCGGCATTACGCGTTGACGTCAGGCGCGGGGGTGGGGCTCGAAGAACAGGAAGCGCCGCTGCCGCAGCTCGCACATCCCAGGAAAGGCTGCTGTTCCCCGGTTTCACAATCCTTCGCCATCCTCTCCCATCCGGGACCATCCTGGCGCACCCTGAGCAAGGGGCCCCAGGGGAGGAGCGTAGGACCACCCTTATTTGGGGAGCGAGAGAGCCACTGTGGCGGTAGGGGGGCCGGGGAAAGTGGGGCAGGGGCGGAGCTAGTGTTAGATCCTGCCGCCCCTCCTTGAGCATCAGATCCGGGGAGCTAAAACAAACGCTCCCCCTTCATAGCGACATCTCTCGTCCGGTGGAGAGAGAGCAATTGCACCTATGGAAAAATAATCAGTTTAGCAAAGACAGCCCCCCATTTTATCAGAGACATAAGCCCCAAAACGGCCACCCTTCCCCCACACCATAGCCTGAACTTCTGTAACAAACATATCTCCTCTCGGGGAGAGACCGAAACATCTCAATTCTTACACAGATAACCTTTCTGTCCGTGAGACAGTCGGAATCCCTGTTGGCAAGAGAGCCCCTTTCAGAAAGATATAAGTATAGTTAACAGATAACTCTCCATTACTAGAGGCCGACCCCTTGACCAGAAAGTATCTACCTGTCAGATAGAACTCCTCCGCCGCACCATAGTACTTCATACTAGAGATACTACTGCTGTCAAAGCCATTCCTCTTGCGCATTCCTCCTCCAGGTTGCTCAAAACAGTCGGAGACAATGGGGGGCTGAATTCACTCCTGCTAAGTCCGTTTGCAAGTTGAGGCTCATTTTGGGTGCTAGACTGACTTGGTAGTCTTAGGCCTTGAAAATAGTTGGTACCTGTGCTTACTACCTACAGATGCTACGAAGAGTTACTTCCTTTGAGTCCTCAGTGGAATATTATAATAATCTATGCCACGGCACAGTCTAGACTGCACAGTGTTTGGTGCTTGTGTTTGGGTTCACTGAGTCTGTTGTGAAGTGAATTCCACTGCCTAGTTAGTATTGGGCGTAAAGACGTAACGTCATCTATTAGGTGGGCATGCTTGAGTTCCCTGACTGCCTATAGGTAAAAGAGCGGAATTAAAAACCTTAACCATTGTGCACAAGGCTTTTATCAGCAGTGCTCTGAACTGATGGCAGAAAATACAGATGGAACGTACCCAATACAGTCTTGACATCTGTATAGTTAACCTAGGTGGGGAAATCTGCTTCATAACTGTTAAGATGGTAGAGCATGCCTTATATATATGGATGTGCTACGCAAACAAATGATGGACGGAATGCTGAATGAATCATACATTCACCCCCAGTCAAGAGATCTGGGTTAAATCCATCGTTCTTTTGCTCACCATGCCACCCCAGTTTAGACCCAGCCATATGCAAATCAGTCTTGACCCTGTGCCTCATGGGAACAGTCCAGACCGAACTGCCAAGCCAGGTCCTCCCTGGTCCGGAAACAAGCATCCTGGGACCGGTTTCAGGGTATTACCCTTCATCAGCCAGGCTAGCTTGAATCCAGTGGCACAGTGAGCAAGGGACCCACGTCTGGGCATACCCATCCCACTTAGGGAGAAAAGTGCTACGCAAACAAATGATGGACGGAATGCTGAATGAATCATACTTTCACCTGGCTGATGAGGGTTTTGAACCCGAAACCGGTCCCAGGATGCTTGTTTCCGATCCAGGGAAGACATGGCTTGGCAGTTTGGGCTGGACTGTTCCCATGAGGCACAGGGTCAGACTGATTTGCATATGGCCATGTCTGAACTGGGGTGGTGGAGTGAGCTAAAGAATGATGATGGATTAAACCCAGATCAGTTGACTGGGGGTGAGTGTTTGATTTGCTCTAACGCTCCGTCCATCATCCCCTTTGGTATCGTTATATATGGATGTGGCTAAACTTTGGAACTCCATGCCCCATCTTGTGTAGGTAATCAGTGTTTGTAAACAAAAACAAAAATCAGAAAAGGTTCTTAAGCCAAACTGTATCTATCCTTTAATCTAGACTTAATAGCTGTGTAGTGGTTATGTTAACTGTCTGAGTGTTAAAACGCTACATTTATAGTGTGCTATATACTTACCGTGTAAAGTAATAGAGTGAGAGTTCATCTACTGCAATGAAATCCACTTATTCTGCCACATAGAACCCTCTGAGAGAGAGTTCAGCTTCAAAGGATATCCCTCGTACCAGATAGATGTCAGCTCCCGCAGAGAACCTCGTACCAGCGAGAGCTCCTCTCTGCCGCAGCTAACCCTTCAGCAGAGAGAGCATCCACTCTGCCACAAAGAACCCCTTCATCAGAGAGGCTGAGACCCTCCCTTACAAGTTGGAGTTTTACTGCCACAGAAAACCTCCTTCATTGAGATACTTGAGAGCCCTCTTGCTAAAAAGTTCCACTGCCAACAAGACCATTCACCCCCTCCACTCCTCCCCCCGATTTACCAGAGAGAATTCCTCTCTGCCACAGCAAAACCCTTTATTAGACAGGTCTGTTCTGCCATGTAGAACTAGAGAGAACACACTACTTCAGAGATTTACACTACGATAGCAAAAGTACTTAACAGTGAAAGCCCCCCTCCTGAACCCCCTTGTTAGAATGTTTTGACTTGCAGACAACCTCTGCCAGAGATTGTTCCTCTGCCACAGAACTCTGCTACCAGAGACAGACGGAGAACTCCTTTACTACAGAGGGAGCTCAATTGTCAAGGAGAAGCATCTTAGCAGAAAGAGCTCCCATCTCTCCGAAGCAATCCAGTTACCAAATAGTACCCCCCTCTCATTGCTGTCTCCTCTATCAGAGTGGGACAGAGAACTCTTATCAGAGAGAATAGCCCTGCCACAGAAAACTCCATACCAGAAACGCTGTGCTATGCTGCACGGAATCTGAGACAGGAAATCCCCTACAGAGAGGGATTTGTGCCAAGGAGAACTCAATGCCAGATATCTCCCTTAAAAGACAGAGTATCCCCTTATTAGCAGGCAACTGTTACGGAGAACTCCACCAGTAAACTCCCTTTTCAGAGAGTTTGCCGTCACATCAAACTCCCTTTACTAGACAGAGCTCCAATCTGCACTCTGCTACAGAGAACATCTTTGTAAGAGAAAGTTTTCTTCCCATAGAGCACCCTTTACCAGAGAGCGTTTGTCAGCCACTGTGAACCCCTCTACAAGAGAAACCCCTTACAAGAGATCGTTCGGTTGCCAACAAAAATTATCTTTCCCCGAGAGGGCACCCCAGTCAGTACTGTTTCCCACACTAGCACCCCGTTTACCTGCCCTCTTTGTTATTGCAGTGTCTTTCTTTCTCCACTTTCTACGTTTACCCACTTAATCATATATCTGCTTCCAGTATTTTATAAGTTGCTGCTAGATGTACATTCCATTGAATCACTATTCTCCTATCGTGAATAGTAACAATGAGATAGGACCCCCCACCTAACCCCCCATATGGTGAAGGAAAATACGCCCAACTTGGAATGACCCAGAAGATCTTAAACAAGCCTTAAAACTTTCATCCTAATGCTTTAATCTTCTTCTCTATGCTTCTAAATGTCCACCAAGAGCTTATGGTATTACTAAATGGATGAATCCATCAGTATTGTATAAGTCGTTGGCTTCTACATGCATAATGCATATACAGGACTGTACATCATCACAAATGAGGAGAGAATATGGTCTGAGGGCTAGATCGGTCGACTTTGAAGCTGGAGAGTTTGAGTCTCGGCCGGGACGTTCAACATCCTGTGATTCTGGGCAAATCACTTAATCTCTCCCTGCATAACAAAAATATTAATTTGTCCGTCTGTAACGCAACTGGTGCTCATGTAAAGCACTCTGATACCTTCAGGTCGAGTTTGTGCTATATAAAACTAAAATTAATTTGCACCAAATTCTATCAAAGCAGGATGTGTACAGCTAATAACCAGCTATTGATGGAAGTTATAAGCCTGATCTATTTATTATGAAAAAATATGACAAAGGCAGTATGCCTAACTTGTTTATTGTGAAAAGTATATGTTGAAGTCAATACGCCTTTAAGAGTGGATTTTTAATTCTGTGCTAATGATTGAAGGCATGTATTTCGTTACAAAGGGTGTCGTGTATTGGCATAGTGTGCTACGGTTTTGCTGTTGGTTACACCCTGTGACAAATCCTAAGGGTAGAATATTTGCATTTTGAAAACCCCTGTTATGTCATTTTAGGAAGGTTGATACTGTTTTGCCACCTTTAAATTTATGTATATTTATAACTTTATACCTGAGCTCTGACTTGTGTGAATACTTATGCGGAATTCAGTAGGCCACCTCCGCTTCAGTGCACCACCAGCAGCGCAGCCCCACCTCAGCACCAGCGCAGCCCCACCTCAGCAGAAATTCAGCAGAAATTCAGCATCAGCGCAGCAGCATCCCTGCACAGCACCGCCTGAGCACCAGCACAGCCCCATCTAAACATCAGCACAGCATCACCTCCGCAACAGCGCACCACCACCTCAGTGTCACTAAGCACCACCTCAGTCTGTCCTCTGAATATGGCATCTGTCAATTCTCCCCTAGTGCCCGTACCCTGCTCGTGTTGTAATTTAGGTACTATTTCCCAACCTCAACCCTTGCGTTGTTTATACCTCCCCCTCCCCCCCCCTCCGATAACAAAAAAATAAATAACAAATAGAACAGGCAGGAAGAAGTTGCCAGCATTTAAAGGACAAAAACTAGAAGACATTTTTTATGTTCATTCTTTATTTAATAGGGTCGTTCAGTTGTACTCAATGTCTTGGTTATATTTAAGGTAGCAACAATGCTTATAAAACTTTGTTATTATAACTTTTCAACATGCTGCAAAGCAGCCACAATGCTCTACAACATAACTTAAAGATATTGGCAACGCCAATAGCTCTGGCTAAACCCTTATAAGGTCCTAAAGGCGAGACCTATTGGCTATGCCAATGCTTGTTTTTCTTCTTGATGATCACCAAAAGAAGAGACCTATTGCCTTTGCTAGTGCTTGTTCTTGTTTGGGGTATTTTGCATTGTGGCTCTTGTGATCCTATATTTGTAACGAAAAAATAAAAATACAAGTTTCAGATGTGTTTATGTGCTAATCTAAGCCAATGCAGCGAAGTTATGCCTGCAGCATAGGATGGAAAATCACACACATTTTACCTATAAAGTTAAAATTAGGTAAAAAGTTCATACTCATACAAAGTACATTACATTGTGAGCATTTAAAAAATACTGCTGCGTTAGTGCATGAGTAGAAATAGATCTGTTTTAAAAGAACTGTTTAGAGAATTTAATATGAAAAATGTTTCTTTCACACGGGATATGCAATTCGTTTTTATATGTGAATTTCATTATATTCTTGAAAGTGTCTTGCAGATGCTAGTAGAATTTTTCATTGGGTTTCCAAGTCAATTCATTAAGGTACTGAAATGCCCAGGAATGCAGGTTCCCACTCTTCATTCTCGGCTAACTCTCCTAACCTGAAATATGCAGGCACGGTATTCAGTGCCCCAGCCCTCCCAGCTCACCTGTCATATGCAAGTTGGGAGCCTCTCCTGGGCCTCGGTTGTCATGGCGATGGCCCAGGGTTAGGTGCGAATGCGCTCTGACCCAAGTTCAGCATAACAAAGGGCCGAGAGCTTGACGCTCTCGGCTCCTTTCAGGCCTGTTCACACCCTGGCACCAGCGCATACTGAGTGAGCATTCCTGGGGTACACCTGCAGCACGGGGCTGTAGTAGTGGGGGAGGAGATCCGGTGGGACTGATGTGTTGTGCTGATTTCTGCCTCTCAAAGGAAGCTGTCTGCAGATGAGTTTAGCAGAACAAAATGCCGGGTTTTAACTAACTGGAATAACCTTGAATTAAGGAGGGCATGCAAGATTAAAGCACGCTCTTTAGTGAAAAACGAACTTTTTACAGAACTGCATCTCTTCAAATCTTTAAACTTTTACTATTAGAAAATACTATGCGTACTTCAGAGGTAAATGTTCAAGGAAAGGAAGGGAGCTGTTCCCAGGTATACAACACTATTTTATGTTTTTATGTTTGGAGACAAACTTTAGTGCTCTTTCGCCACATGTAAAATGCTTTGATGTTTGCAAGCTGATGCTATCAAAAATTAAATTTTACAATAAATATCTTAAAATTGTAAAAATGGTTATTGATCTGATGATGGGCGATGACAGCAGCAATTTGAATTTAATAAACCTAAACCAGATCATTTGCAAGAAGGTTGCGCATTCACAACCGTAGCATACTTAATGATTTCATTTGCAATTCTATATGTCTTTAAAAAGTCCATACAGAAAGAAGCATTCAAAGCTATAAATATAGATGGCGAAGAGTGAATTATTAATTTTGTTATGAAAATTTAAGTTAATGGTTTTGAACCAAAACACTTTGGGGCTCATTTATGATAAAGTGACGCCGCCCAGCAAGTCACCTTGCTGCATGCACTGCGTAACAGGGAGAGGCCAGGAATGGCCGTATTTAAGGCAATACGGTGCATTCCTGGCCTTTCCCCTGCGCTGGCACTGCCTGTGTTGTCAGCAGTATTGTTATTTATGCAAGAAGGAGCACCTTCCTGCACAAAAACAATATCAGAGAGACCTATTCCTCTTTCTGTGTGTGCTGCACACCTAGAAAAAGGAAGAAATTAAGAGAAATAGAGATTTTTCCTCGTCATACCTCTCGTGGAAAGGCATAATGTTTTGGCACATTCCCAGGTTTACCAGTACTGGTAAATCTGGGAATGCATCAAAAACCATGGGAGTTGCATGGGAACATCCATGCAACCCCTTCCCAGGGCAGAGTAACACAATGCAGCGAATTGCGCTGCGTTACTACAGATTTTTGGAGCCACTCAGTCATGCAAAGTGGCTTCGCATGGCTTCAAAAATCTGACTTAGAGGTTTGCGTCATGCATGTACCATGTTGTGTGGTGCAAACGCAATGCAAGCCTCTCATAAATGTGTCCCTTTGGTTTCAACAGTGCCTTCTGTGCCAGACTAAAACATTTTGCAGATCTGAGGAAGTCTCTTTATCTCCATTGGTGACTGTCCTTATGTTCTGCAAGTTCCTATCAAGTCCTTGTTTCTGTAATAGTCACTACTGGGGCTGCCCACATTTTATTGTGCGCAGCACCTCATATTCGAGATGCTCCTGCCAAAATAAAAGAGTTCCCTGTATACTGGCCTGCTTTTCCTGAAAAGTATAGGTCTGCCCTTCATTGAAGACAAAAATAATACAAAGTGGGAAAGCTTCCTTTTGCTGATGTTTTCCATTCAGCCACTGCAGATAGACACTTGGGCAGAGTTTAACAGTCTCTGTCTGTTATCATTCTGAAAATTTCACTAATACTCAGTAATGCTGTCCAAGCGCTGGGTGGAATCCGCACTGAGAGGTGTTTTGTAACTGGTTTTGTTTTCAGTACACTTGCAATGGTGATCCTACTGGGTTCTCAATAATCTTGCTCAATGTGAGATAACATGGTATGGGCCAATAATTATTAGGGACTTTTGGATCTAAGTTGGGTTTTATTATCAATGGTGTGATTGTTTACCACAAAATAAAAGGCTATGGAAAACCTAAGTAGCAGAGATCATGGAATAGGGTCACAGGGAAGTTCTGTAGGTCTTTCTTTAAACAGGTGATCAGGTCCTCTTTGGCGCAAGATTTGAAATAAAAAGGTGGTAGTAAGGTGGTTGGGCTCTTTTGACATAACGTGGTGTAACACTTGGTATTTCTTATCATGAAGACCTTATTTCTTAAATGTGAGGTAATCTCACCAAATGGTCCTTGTGAAGAAGCTAAGGCAATGGTAATATGGTGATTTTGCAAGATGATGAACACAGACTTCAACGATGTTTTTCACAGTACTTATTTTTTTCTCCCAGTATGCAATTTTTGTGATTACTTCTGCTCTGTGATAGATTTACATGCATCCTTTATAGTGTGTTATTCCTGTCCTCTTATTTCATCATAATTTCAGTTTCACTACTTTCCATTTTTTCCTGATGTTTAAGCTTCCAGCATGTGTTTGCATTTTTCTTGGTACTTCAGTGAGCTCTCAATGCCACAGGTGTATTCTTCGGTTGTACTGTCATTTTATGAGTGACACTGCATTTTTCCTGAATTTCTAGAGATTTCTGGGTTGCTCATGTGGATGCGTAAGACTTGCTAAGGGAAGGTCACAGGGCCAGCAGGGGATACTGGGCTGCAAGTCTGGTGGTGTGGTAATCTGCCTTTGGTTTCCTGTAGTTCTTCACACTATTGATCAGCAAACTGGGCCAGGCACACCTCTTCCACACTGGACTCTCATGGTAGTGAGGGCCAGCACTCAAAATCTTCTAAGGGAAGTAGTGTAGAACTAGGGACACAGTACTCAAGTAGTCAAAAAGCAGATATATTCACTATCCAGTTCAGAGCTTGTCTTATTAAAAAGAGAAGTACTTTCATTTCACAGCAAAATTATATACTGTACACATCACTGGGAGTTCAGCAGAGACCAAGACACAATCTCTCAGTTTCTAGATTTAGGCCTCTTGTTACCTGTTGCTGAGATGCAGAACAGCACAGGAGTTAGTGGTGCACCATTCACAGTCGCACAGTCAGTGCCTCAGCCTGTGGGCACGGGATTGAGGGCAGCAAGCAGACTCACCTCTCCATATGCCACCTAATTCTTGGGTCTGCACTATATCGAGCAGTGTATTATTGAGAAATCACATGATGGCGAGCTCTATTGTTTGTGATATCCAAAATATTGCAGAACAGGTTGAAGTCCACCCCATATTATGGTACTAGGATGAAGGCGAGTACAGCGTGCCATGACCATGCAGTAGAAATTTGGGTCATCATGATTGGGTCCATAGATATTGATAATGGTGAGATTAGTATGTTGTAGGGTACCCTGGAAATCAGATAACGCACCTCTGCATCAGCACCACCTAGGTGGGTCTGAAGCACTGAGTGCAATTAACTACAATGGCAACCCCCACTAGAATAGGTTGAATACGTAGCAAAGAATCAATGTGAGCTCAACTTCTTGACAACACGCTGACTTTTATGGGGTAATAAGCAAGGGCGGCTTCTCCATTGGAGCGGAGGAGCGTTGCCTGACTTAAATGCCTCCAAAAACCCCAGAGATGAAAAATAAAATGGTACTTTATTACCATTTTATATTTCATCATCCCGTCCTGAACAGTGTCAGGATGGGGCGGGCCTGCTGAGCGGCAGCAGGGAGGAGTGGTGGGCAGAGTGCTGCCTGTGCACTGTTTAATAGGAACGTGTCTCTTTGGCCGGCCGTCTTGCGACACCCCGCCAGACATGCGCACTTTAAACCTCTCAACCCAGCAGTCGTAAGACAGCTGGGTTGAGAGGAAGTGCAGGCCTCCGATGCACTGGGGAGCGCCTAGAGAGGCTGCTCCCTCCAATCAGGGTGCTGCTCTCATGCTGGTTAACAGCATGTGAGCAGCGCCTGGATTGGTCAAGGGAGTTTGCTGGGGCCCGCACTGCAGTCTCAGCAGAAGAGGTCTGGACCAAGGAGGGCGTCGTGTTGTCTGGATTCGGTAAGTGTTTTAATTACATTTTTTAATTTTATTTGCACATGTGTGCACCCACCCATTTGCCCGCCTCCCAACTCCATAGATGCCAGTCACCACTGGTGATAAGTGTGTCTCCTGAAGTAGGAGAACGTCAATCAAGTGTCTCATAGCATAGGCCAAGACCTGAAGTGTCTTTTTAGGATTATATAGGCCTCGCACGTTTCACGTCATACATTTTACTAGAAGGGGTTTCCTCTCGAGGGCCAGCATGCATTAGCGTGTGTCACAGAAGTTGACATTCTTTGTGTGCAAGGGTTACTCTCAAAGCTATGCAACTGTTTGGACCACATCTCCCCCATAAAACCCCTTCCCAAACTGAAACCTATCTGGTCAGCGCCACATCCCAACCACCCCCCAGCCATTTCCCAAGATCCTTTTTCATTCCCAAACACAGGGACTTATTTATGAGGCCCTTGTGCCGCTGGAGCGTCACTTTTTGTGATGCTCCAGCGGCGCAAACTTCGAAATCATATTTATGAGGTCACGCAAATCCACTTTGTGTGGCTTTGAATGGCCTCATAGATATGGAGTAAGGCAAGGCAACACAAATCACTGCATTGCCTTACTATGTGCTAAGGAGGTGTTGCATGGGCATAGCGGTGGGCGTTCCCACGCAACACCCATGGATTTTGACACTTCCCCATATTTACAAGACCATGTAAACCTGGAGATGTGCCAAAACCTTACGCTTCCCCAGGAGAGGCGCAAGGAGGAGAAATAACTATTTCTCCTTGTTACTTCACATATATATTTTTCTCTCTCCTCTACACTTTTACATTTACCCCGTACTACCCCTTATTCTTACCCATGCCTAAACCTTAAAAAAACTAATAAACTCTTAAAACTCTTACAACCCTGCACTACCCCATACCCATTACTAACCCATACACTTACTGTAAGAAATTGCGTTACAGGTTGAGAGGGGTGAAATCCTACTCAAGCAGGAACCACAATCCTTGTCAGGCTGAAGTCACCAGCAAACCCCAAATAGCCTGTGCTCGACCCTCTGGTAGCTTGGCATCGAACAGTCAGGCTTATTTAGAGGCAATGTGTAAAGTCTAGGGCCTGGAAAACCACTATAATCACACACTATCTATGTGGAGACCAGAACATGCCAATATAATTACATTATCTCTTGATATGAACATTATTATCCTCACACACTATCTGTGTGTGAAATTCAGCCCTGTCTTTACAAACAATTACACTGAGGATGTGAACACAATTTTCTTCACACACTATCTCTCTGGGTGCTTGAAAATCACTATAATCACACACTATCATTTTGGGGGATTGAACATCACTATAATCACATACTATCTCTGTGGGGTCTTGGAAATTACTATATTCACACATTATCTTTATAGGTACTTGAAAATCACTCTAATCACACATTATCTCGAGGGACTTGAACATCACTATAATCACGCACTATGTGTGTGGGGAATTGAACATCACTGTAATTGCTCTCTGTCTTTGTGGGAACTTGATCATGATTGCCTTAATATACTATCTCTGTGGGGACTTGAAAATTCCTATGATCACACACAATCAATGTTTGAACATGAACATCATAATGTGGATTGAAAATAGTCTTTACACACTATTTCAGAGAGTATGTGAACACAATTGGCTTCACACACTATCTCCATTGGGAGTTAAAAAATCACAATAACCACACTATTTTTGTGAGGACACTATCTCTATGGGTATTGAACATCACTAGAATCATAAACTATCTTTGTTGAGACTTGAAAATCACTATAATCACACTATCTCTGTGGTGACTTGAACATCACTGTTATCACACACTATCTCTGTGGGGACCTGAACTGTCCTATAATCGCTTACAATTTTTATGTGGACTTCAACATCCTGATCCTCACATTCCACTTGTTTGGACACTTGAACATTGTCTTTATACACTATTTCAGTGGGGACTTGAACAATATTATCTTTACACACTATATCCTTGGGGACTTGAGCATCACAGTAACCGCACACTATCTCTGTGGGGACTTGAATACATCTATAATCACACACAATCTATGATTGGGCATGAACATCATAATGCTCACACACTACTTGTGTGGATTGAACATTGTTTTTACACTCTACTTCAGAGGGGACATGAACATAATTGTCTTCACACACTATCTTGATTGGGAGTTAAAAATCGCAATAACCACACGCTTTCTTTGTGAGGACTTGAACATCACTATATTCACACACTTTCTCTGTGGGAACTTGAACAGTACTATAATCATGCACTATCTCTGTGGGGATGTAGACATTACTATAATCATACACTATCTTTGTGGGGACTTGAACATCACTATAATCACACACTATCTCTGTGGGAACTTGAACAGTACTATAATCACGCACTATCTCTGTGGGGACGTAGACATTACTATAATCATACACTATCTTTGCGGGGGCTTGAACATCACTATAACCATGCACTATCTTTGTGGGGACCTGAACATTTCTATAATCAAATACAATTTATCTCTATGGGGATATGAACATCGCTACAATCACACACTATCTTTGTGGAGACTTGAAAATCACGTTAATTACACTTTTTCTCTGTGGGAACTTGAACATCATTATAATCACACACTATCTCTGTGGGGACTTGAACACCACTATAACCATGCACTATCTTTGTGGGGACCTGAACATTCCTATAATCAAATACAATTTATCTCTATGGGGATATGAACATCACTACAATCACACACTATCTTTGTGGAGACTTGAAAATCACGATAATCACACACTTGCTCTGTGGGAACTTGAATATCACTATAATCACACACTATGGGGACTTGAACACCACTATAACCATGCACTATCTTTGTGGGGACCTGAACATTCCTATAGCCAAAAACAATTTATCTCTTTGGGGATATGAACATCGCTAAAATCACACGCTATCTTTGTGGAGACTTGAAAATCACGATAATTACACTTTTTCTCTGTGGGAACTTGAACATCACTATAATCACACACTATCTTTGTGGAGACTTGAACATCACTATAATCACACACTATCTTTGTGTGGACCTGAATATTTCTATAATCAAATACAATTTATGTGTGGGCTTGAACATCCTTATCCTCAAATTCTAATTGTTTGGAGACTTGAACTTTGCCTTTATACACTATTTCAGTGGGGATTTGAACAATATTGTCTTTACACACTATCTCTGTGGGGAATTGAGCATCACAATAACCACACACTATCTCTGTGGGGACTTGAATATGCCTATAATCACACACAATCCATGTTTGGACATGAACATCATAATCTTCACACACTTCTTGTGTGGATTGAACATTGTTTTTACACACTATTTCAGAGGGGACGTGAACACAATTGTCTTCACACACTATCTCTATTGGGAGTTAAAAGTCACAATAACCACACGCTATCCTTATGAGGTCTTGAACATCACTATAATCGCAAACCATCTTTATGGGGATATGAACATCACTACAATCACACACTATATTTGTGGAGACTTGAAAATCACTATAATCACACACTTTCTCTGTGGGAACCTGAACCTCACTATAATCACACACAAACTCTCTGCGGGGACTAGAACATCACTATAACCATGCACTATCTTTGTGGGGACCTGAACATTCCTATAATCAAATACAATTTATGTGTGGGCTTGAACAACCTTTTCCTCACATTCTACTTGTTTGGAGACTTGAAATTTGCCTTTATACACTATTTCAGTGGGAACTTGAACAACATTATCTTTACACACTATCTAAGTGGGGACTTGCGGGTCACAACACCCACACACTGCCTCTGGAGGGAACTTGAACCTTTATGTGGGGCCACTCCTATATTCACACACAACCTCAGTTTGGACTTGATCATCATCATCATCATTTACACACTGTCTGAGTGGATATTTGAACATTGTCTTCACACACTATTAAATTTGGTACTTGCAGAAGATTACCTTCACACACTACCTGTGTGGGGACTTAAACATCACAATAATAAAACCATATCTTTGTGGGTACTTGAACCAGTTTAATTTCATCTCTGTGAGGGCTATAATCATGAACTATCTATGTGGAGGCTTTAACATCATTATATTCACACACTCTTTGTGTGTGGACTTGAGCAATGTCTTTATACACTATTTCAGTGAGGATTTCAATACAACCATCTTCACACAATATTACTAGAAGACATGAACATCATTTTACTCACACAATATATTTGTGGGACATGGGCATGATGAGCACCATTTCTGTGAGGACTTGAACATTCCTATAATTATACACTATCTCTGTGGGGACTTGAGTATTATTATCTTCACACTTTACCTCTGTGGGTACTTTCGTCAATATTTTTGTAGACAGCATCTCAATAGAAAGTCCATGGTGATACTGTGATCACAAATCACCTCTATGTGCATTATATCACACCATCCCTTAGCAGACATTAACATTACATGCCATTTCTAGGAAGATGTGGCTAATAGCTAGTTTGATAAAAATGTAAGTAACCAAACAAACTCTTGGTTCCAATTCACCACTGCTTTATTACATCAATAATTTCTCTATGTAATGAAATGCAGGTTTAAGAGTAATTCTTCTGTAATTATGATATATATTTTCTGACACATTATTAGCATTATTCATTTTTTGTATACCCCTAGGAGATGTGCCGCACTACATATATGAATAGGTGATGGTGTTAATTTTGTATAATGCTGTTAAAATAAACATTTAGTCATGTGCTTTTGACTGTATTCAATCGCTAATGAAGTTTATTCAGTAGGTCCCCACAAGGATGGTAGCACATGTTCAAGTCCCCAGAAGGATGGTTCTGTGCGCACGATTAAATAACACTATATTTGCAAATTTGAAGCAGGATCCTATATTATGAATTTTTTCTTAACATTTTTCTGTTATTAGCATGTTTTAAAAACATTGGGATAGGGTAGTCCCCACAAGGCAGGTATCCACACATAGTCCCCACAAGGATGGTAACACACACACACACACGTGTGTGTGTGTGTGTGTGTGTGTGTGTGTCGTCAGGCTGGATCCGGAAAGTTTTGCGTAGCAGTACCCCTGTGCGTCGGTAGGCAGCGGTTTCGGCGTCGTGATCGCCGGGATGGCGTCGCGGCCAGTACTTAGACGCCGCCCATGCGCGCTGGCGTCAGTTCTTTCTTTTTCCGCACCAGTAAGCGCAGATCCGGATTGAGCAGTGCCCCAGTCATTTTTTGAGACTTTTTGTCCAAGTTTTCGAGTCGTTTCGACTCCAAGGTGTCAATAGGGATGCCCAGCTTCAAGCCATGCGAGGTCTGTAATCGCATGATGTCGATTACGGATCCGCACCGAGAGTCTCTTCTGCCTGGGGCGCAGCCACGACCCCAAGTCGTGCCCCGAGTGTCGGTCCCTCACTCCGAAGGCTTTGCGAGAGCGGTCTCGAAAGCTTCTCGAGGCCCGGCACTCTGCTCCGCGCCGATCGAGGTCCCGGGAGAGGTCGAGGGGCCGGTCGCGGAGCCGTCGTCATTCGTCAGGGTCGAAGTCTTCGTCTTCAGGTAAGGCGAAGCACAAGAGGTCTAAGAAGCGTCGCTCTAAGACCTCCCCTCGCCGGTCTCTCGGCTGAGGGTCCAGTTGGTACCGGCTCCGGGGGTTCCCGAACAGTCGACGCCGGCCTACCCGCCTGTTCCGGGTCCAACGTCGACTCCGGCCGACATCCAAAACTTCTTGTCGCCCATGGCTCGCATCTTCGGGCCTAAGGGTTACCCCGGTGCGCCTTCGGGCCCCGCAGGCCCCAGTGGGAGTCCTCCTTCGGCACTACCGGCGGCTCTGGCCCCGCTGGATCCCGGTCGACGCCGGTTGACCTAATAACACCGGCGCCGACCTCCCCGGTACCATTCACGGCGCCGTCTGAGGCCCCGGACGGTGCCGCCCCCAGGTTCTCCCCGGAACCGGACACTGAGCCGGATCGACTACGCCGATTCCAACGCCGATGGGACTTTTCTTCCCTCATGTCCGCCCTCCATACTTTTCACCTGTTTTGGAGGCCGAGGAGGACTGGGAGGGGTCGGAAGACCCTCTCACAGCTCAATGTAAACCTTATCAGGACTGGGCTGAGGAACTGGGTGATGCCAGTGGCCTGGACACCTCCAGACCTTGGCATGCTGTCTCCTCCTTCCGTGGCTACGGAGGAGGGAGCAAGTTATGCAACGGTGTTGCGTAGGGCGGCATTGCGCCTCGAGCTCCCTACAGTGGCTGTCAGGACTAACCTCCTGACTGAAGTGCTTCAGCCGGCAGCTACCTCTTCGGAGCCACTGCTGCTGTTCAACGACGCACTTTCTGACGTTCTTTTGGGCACCTGGTCCAGGCCCACCACAGGGGCTCCAGTGGACAGGAGCATAGCCCTACGCCATCGCCCGGCCCCGGGCGACCCCTTGTTCCTCTCCCAACACCCCACCCCCGAGAGGTTGGTTGTCCAAGCCTCTACCTCTCAGAGCGCCTTCCCTACGGCTCCGCCGGACAGGGAATCCAAAAAACTGGAACAATTTGGGAAGAAGATTTTCTCTTTCTCCAGTGCTGGCTTGCGGTCCGTGAACACCGCTTGCCTTTTGGGCCGTTATTCCCAGTCTCTGTGGGATTCGGTGGCGCAGGTGCTGCCTAAGTGTCCTGAGGAGGTCCAGACACTGCTCTCCCGGGTTATTGCAGACGGGAGGGACGCGGCTAAGTTCACAATCCGGTGTGGCCTTGACACCGCTGACTCGCTGGGCAGATCGCTTGCTACGACAGTGGCGCTGCGCCATCTCGCCTGGCTGAGGACCACTGGTTTCTCGGGTGATGTCCAAAACACCCTTATGGACATGCCCTTCGATGGTATCCGCCTTTTTGGCAATAAGGCAGACAGCGCGCTGGAGCGCTTTAAGGACTCGCGGGCTACGGCCAAGTCCTTGGGCCTCTCCGGCTCGCGCTCTCCGCAGCAGTCTGCTTTTCGCCCAGTCACGTCCACTGCCCAGCCACCGGCCCGCGCAGCAGGCGCCTTCGCGCGGCCGAGGATGTGGCTCCCGGCGGGTCGGGTAACCAGCATGCGGGTCAGGCCACCACCTCCACCCCGTCCGCGGCCTCCAAACCAACCTAGTCCTTCCTTTCCAGTCCACAGCCTGCCAGTGGGGGGCAGGGTCCGCCATCACCTTCCCCACTGGCGTACCATCACATCGGACAGGTGGGTTTTGGACATTGTCCGAAGGGGCTACTCCCTCCCCTTCGAGACTACCCCCCCCCCCCTCCCCCAGCCATGCCACCTCAATACCACCGCATGTCAGGGGATCACTTGATGCTTCTTCAGCAGGAATTTGCGGCCCTCTTGGCCAAGGGGGCCATTGAGCGCGTTCCGACCCCAGAAGTAGGGCGTGGTTGCTATTCCTATTACTTTCTGGTGCCCAAAAAGGACAAGGAGGACATGCGTCCTATCTTGGACCTCCGGAACGTCAATCGCTTCCTCTGGAAGGAGAAGTTAAAGATGCTCAGCCTAGCTCAGGTCTTGACTGCCCTCGACCCTGGAGACTGGATGGTAGCGTTGGACTTGCAGGGCGCATATTTTCACATCCCCGTCCTGCCGGCGTTACCTGCGGTTCACGGTAGGCCTCGAGCACTTTCAGTTCACCGTGCTTCCCTTTGGCCTTACCAGCGCCCCTCGGGTGTTCACGAAAGTGATGGCGGTGGTCGCAGCTCATCTGCGCCGGGCAGGGGTTCCAGTCTTCCCCTACCTCGACGACTGGCTGCTGAAGGTGGGCTCGTCCCAGGCAGTCGTCTCCCACCTCCAGACTACGGCCGAACTCCTGCACTCGCTGGGGTTCTCCATCAACGTGCCGAAGTCGCACCTGATTCCTTCTCCACAGCTCCTTTTCATCGGAGCAGTTCTGGACACGACGCAGTTTCGGGCCTATCCTCCCGAACGGCGAGTCCGGGATATTCAGGCTATGATTCCGATCTTTCAGCCTCTATCCTGGGTTTCGGTACGGATGACCCTGAGGCTGCTGGGCCTCATGGCCTCCTGCATCCTGCTGGTCGATCATGCCAGATGGCATATGCGGGCTCTGCAGTGGGACCTGAAGTTCCAGTGGGCGCAGCATCAGGGGAACCTGTCCGATTACGTCCAGATCTCGGAGGGGACTGCACGACAGTTGCAGTGGTGGCTTTCGAACCGGCAATGGGTCACGGGCAGATCCCTCTCCCTTCCCCAGCCAGAGCACACAGTTGTGACGGATGCGTCCCTCCTGGGATGGGGCGGTCACATGGGAGAGGCGGAGATCAGAGGCCTCTGGTCTCCGGCGGAGTCGCGGCTCCATATCAACCTTCTGGAGCTCCGGGCGATCCGACTTGCACTAAAGGCATTCCTTCCCTCTGTCAAGGGGAAGGTAGTGCAGGTGTTCACAGACCACACCACCACCATGTGGTACTGCAACAAACAAGGCAGGGTGGGGTCGTGGACCCTATGTCAGGAGGCTCTGCGTCTCTGGACATGGCTGGAACATCAGGGCATTTTCCTGATGGTTCAACACCTGGCAGGTTCCCTGAACGCCAGGGCGGACGAACTCCGCCGCAGGTGCATGATGGATCACGAATGGCGTCTTCACTCGGAGGTGGCGCAAGGACTCTTTTACAGTGGGGAGAGCCTTGGTTAGATCTATTTGCCACCGAAGAGAACGCGCAATGTCATCAGTTCTGCGCGTTGGAATTTCCAAGGCGGCACTCGCTCGGCGACGCTTTTCGTCGCGAGTGGAGTTGCAGTCTGTTGTACGCCTTTCCGCCTATACCACTTCTACCTAGAGTGTTGAAGAAGATTCGGCGCGACCGGGCCCAAGTCCTTCTTGTGGCTCCGGACTGGGCTCGAAGAGTTTGGTATCCCGAGCTACTCAGTATGAGCGTTGATCCCCCGATCCGTCTGCCTCTTCGGGAGGATCTTCTGTCGCAGCAGCAGGGGACGGTCCTCCACCCGAACCTGTCCAGTCTCCACCTCCTTGCGTGGAGATTGAGCGGCGGCAGTTGATTCCTTTCGACTTGCCTCCCGAAGTTTGTGATGTGATTCTGGCAGCCAGGCGTCCCTCCACTAAGGTGGTATACGCCTGCAGGTGGAACAAGTTTGTGGCATGGTGCACCGCAAAGGCTGTGAATCCCCTTTCTGCCCTTCTTTCTGAGGTTCTTCTGTTCCTTCTTTCTCTGGCCCAACAGGGTTCTGCCCTGGGTACCATCAAGGGCTACCTTTGTGCAATCTCGGCCTTTCTCAGGCTTCCTGATCAGCCCTCCCTTTTCAAGTCCCCTGTTGTTAACAGGTTTCTTAAAGGCATTACACACCTTTTCCCCCTCCTGTTCCGTTTGTGATGCCTCAGTGGGACTTGAACTTGGTTCTTACCTTTTTTAATGTGCGCTCCCTTTGAGCCTCTCCATAACTGTCCTCTTCTCACTCTGAAGACAGCCTTTCTGGTGGCTATCACCTCCGCTCGGCGGGTGAGTGAGCTCCAGGCGCTTTCTTGCAAGCCCCCCTTTCTGTCTGTTCATCCAGACAAGGTTGTTCTTAGGACGCGTCCGTCCTTCTTGCCAAAGGTGGTTACTGCCTTCCACATTGGGCAGACCATCACTTTGCCCACCTTCTTTCCGCCTCCTTCCAGAGAGGAAGAGAGGCTCCACCGTCTGGACCTAAAACGTGCGATTTCTTTCTATCTGAACCGCACACAACAGTTCCGGGTGGACGACCAGCTCTTTGTTGGCTACGTGGGCGCCAAAAAAGGTCGGGCGGTGCACAAGCGGACCATTTCCCGCTGGGTCGTCTTGTGTATCAAAGCCTGCTATTCTTTGGCGAAGGAGCCCCCTGTTGGGCTACTTGCCGATTCCATCAGGGCGACAGCCGCCACCACGGCTTTGGGACGTGGTGTCCCATTGCAGGACATTTGTCAGGCAGCTACGTGGGCCTCGCTGCACACGTTTACCAAGCATTACTGCCTTGACAGCCAAGTCCGGAGAGACGGTTTCTTTGGCCGTTCTGTTCTCCGAGACTTCCTTGTCTGATCTTTGTTTGCAGACCCACCACCGGGGTTGGTATTGCTGGGGTATCTATTCTAAGGGAAGGAATCTGTCACGAACGTGTCTCTTTCAGATGCACAAGTTACTAACTTGTATAACGATATATCTGTAAGAGATAGTAGTTAGTGACAGATTCCTTACCGCCCCACCCATCCTCCCCGTTCTGCGAACTGATTTCTAGGGTTAAGGTCATCCCTTTCAGGGCCCTAGTTTCCAGACACCCGTGTCAGTTTCTTGCATGGCTCTGCGTTTCTGGCGCGGAAAGTCGTGTATAGAACTGACGCCAGTGCGCATGGGCGGCGTCTAAGTACCGGCTGCGACGTCATCCCGGCGATGCTGATGATGGACGCGGAGCCGCATGATGCCGCCTACCGACGCGCAGGGGTACTGCTACGCAAAACTTTCCGGATCCAGCCTGACACCTGGGGATATTCTAAGGTAAGGAATCTGTCACTAACTACTGTCTCTTACAGATGTATCGTTCCACAAGTGTGTGTCACACACACACACTCACACTCACTCTTTCTCTCTCTTTCTCTCTCTCATATACACTGGCAGCAAATAGCACCCAAAGTTTGGCCAATATAGAGGATGTCAGCTGAGTCCTCCATCAACGTTCATTCCTAATATGCCGTGTGATGCCATCGACCTCTTTCACGACAGGGTCACTGAAGAAACTTTGTATAGCTACTAGAAAGCATAAGGATTCTCCCAGAAAGAATGCACCGTACTTCCAGCTGATGAGAAAACTGAAAAATAACTCTTCAATTGTTATAAATAAAACCGATAAAGGAGGTAACAGTGCTATGGGATAGAAAAGAATACAAGAAGGAGGCCTACAGGCATTTAAATGATAAGGAATGTTACCGGAAAATCCATCAGGCTGAGGCTAAGAAAATCAGCAAAAATTATAAAGATGATCTTAAGCAATGGAGAAAAGAAGGACTAATTAGTAAGGATGAACTGGCATTTTTAAACAATGATTATCCGGTAATGCCGACTTTGTATTTTTTTACCTAAGGTGCATAAAGGGGTTAATCCAGTACCAGGCAGGCCCATAATATCAGCCAGAAAGAGTATTTTCGAAAACACCTCTAGGTACGTTGATTATTATCTTCAAGAGTTCGTAACCTCCCTACCCACTTACATAAAAGATTCCAACGATTTTCTCCAAAAATTAAGCTCGCAAACTTGGTCGAACAACTTTTTGTTTTTAACGTTGGACAGCACATCCCTTTACACTAGCATAAGGCATCAAGACGGTATCAGTGCAGTTGAGTTTTACCTTGCAAAAAGACCCATAGAATTATATTCTCACAATAAAGTCCTGCTAAGCATGATCAAATGGTGCCGGCATAACAACATATTTACATTTGATGGAGCATTATTTCAGCAGCTACAAGGAGTGGCTATGGGGGCATGCTTCTCCCCCAGCTACGCCTGCCTTCACGTGGGCTGGTGGGAGGAGCATGTCCTACGTAGAGAACACCACCGTTTATGGGAGAAACATGTGGTTAAATGGTGGAGATATATTGACGACATTTTTGTCATCTGGTGAGGGTCGTCTAGTGAAGCCGAAGATTTTGTAAATAAATTGAATGCAAACAACATGAATTTGCAATTCACGGCACACATAGACCAAAGTAGTACTAATTTTTTAGACATCAAGGTACAGGCCTCCGCCGACGGATTAAAAACTAGCCTATATCGCAAGCCCACTGCCGGAAACACTTTGCTGCATGCCAAGAGTTTTCATCCGGCACACACCATTACCAGTCTTCCGTACGGCGAGTTCCTCCGCATTCGCAGAGCTTGCAGCACGGAAGTGGATCTCGTATACCATCAACAAGCGGCCCAGCAGAGATTTCTAGAGAGAGGATATAATTCGCTTAAACTCGATGCTGCGATTAAAAAAGCCAATACAAAGGATAGACTGACTTTATTAAAAGGTGCGAAAGAACAAGACAAAGTTAAACATACACCATTACAGGACAGTGGTGAGGTTATCAGTACAGATACCAGACAATGTAGACTGATCACCACGTTCAGTAAACAAGCCCCCGAGATCAAAGCCATAATTGGGAAACAATGGCCTATAGTATTAACAGACAGTACCTTAAAAACAGTGCTCCCAGATATACCGACTTTTACTTTCAAAAAAGCATATTCCATGCATAATCTGGTTAAAACTAGTCCAGAACTCGACAATAAAACCAGTTGGTTAGTTCAGAGAAAAGGTTTTTACAAGTGCAGCACCTGTCGTGATTGTAAATTTGGAATTAACACCTGTACATACGTTACACCTTTCTCATCCACTCCAACCGAGTTAAAAGGGCACTATACGTGCAGATCAGACTACGCGGTTTATGTTTTAGAATGTAACTGCGGTTATAAATATATAGGAAGTACAAAGTTGCAGGTGCATGTCCGCATGCTACAACATTTAAGGGCCATCGTTAATTCCGATCCAGCATACCCGGTGGCCCGACATTTTAAATCTGAGCATGGAAATGATCTTAAATGTTTGCAATACTTCGTGATAGACACAGTGCCATTAGATAGGAGAGGAGGAAACAGAGAGAAAAGGCTACGCCAATTAGAGTCTAAGTATATCATCGAGCTTGACATGAAGTACCCGCATGGTCTCAACACAGGGGAAGATGTGCACAATTTTTTGTAACCCCTGACTCAAATGCCTAAGATCCTACTGTTTTTCCTCCTTCTTGTCACTAAAGTATTGCAAGCTTTTCTATTGTGAACCCAAACTTTTTTTTTTATAGTTTGGTAATTCTTATATATTGTTATACAACTGTGTTTTCACAAATTGTCATTAAGGCTCACTTTTGTTGCTGTATTTAGTAAAATCGAATACTCGCCAAGGATGGGAAAGCTCTATATTCCAGTATTGGTTCTATTAAGGGTTTTTTTGCCTTATGGGCAATCTTTTTCCTGTGTGTATATAAGATCTGAGCAATCTGTTATTAATCGCACCAATGCAGTCCATCTAGGCAGTTTTTGCTTCGCTTTGTATTTGAATAAGTGACTTTGACAATGGCTGGGTTTGCCCGTCAGCTGGTGTTGTAAATTAATTGACTTTCAGATATCTGATTTAAATACCTTTCCAAGTGGGCTGCTTTAGTTAGGCAATTTATGGCGTGAATAGAGATGGGGGCTATTTTGATATAAAATAATATTTCCTCGTCTCCTCACCGTCTGGGATAAAATGTATTATGTTTACATTTTTTACTGTTTTTTATCACCTAGCACTTTAGATATTTTTATGCACTTTACACACTAGGTTTGCACACTGTGACGACTGATTAGAGCTATTTTGTATGAATTATGACAGTTGATATGGCCATTTGAGGCCAATAACTTTTTGCACTAGCAGTATTTGCACAGACATTGCGATCGAGTAAACTATTTATATATATATATCAATATTTATATAATTTTTTTTATGTGGCTGTGTTTGTTTAAAAAAATTGTACAGAGTGTAATTATTGTCAATGTACAGACTAAGTTTGGAGTTTTGAGCATTTGTGCTATGACATTCTTTATCATAGCTATATGAGATTATCCAATGCATTTTCACCATCAAATTGAAATGTGTTTTTACAGAAGTGTCTATACATGATTGAAGGATATATAATAATTTGTTCAGCTTATATTTTCCGATCTGTACTATATAATCATTCTGCATGTTTAAAGATTTTGTCTAGCTCTATTATCATTGTAGTCACAAGCTTGATCAGGTGATGGACGTATCACCAATAAAAACTCCATGTACGTAATGCGGTCATGTGACCAAGGGCTAAGTGGCCCGAAACGCGTCATGAAGGAGCTTTGCACGCAGCTTGAATAATTTAATAAAAAGAAAATCTGGCACCAGCTTAAGAAGTTGTCCGTACCTGTTTTTGTGCGTCCAGGGCACAAGGGAGCGTAATTTGATTTATATTCACGGTCAGGAACCGCACGTACCAACTAACAATTCCCCAACCGCCGCACCACAAATGTCATTTACGCCTTCCGTTGCCCATGCGACTTGATTTACATTGGTCAAACTACCCAAATGATTAAACCATGCATCATCAACATAAGCGTCGCATTAGGTGCAAAATAGAGTCTGCACCCCTAGTCTCGCACTACATGGAGAAACAACATTTGGAGACTGATTTGGTAGGTCATTGACCAACCTACCCTGCCCATACGTGGGGGGGTAACTTACAACTGCTTCTTAACACGTGCGAATGTAGATGGATCGCACAATGTGACTGTCAATCAGGGATTGAATACTCTGGACGAAGCCACACACTTGACTTCAAAAGAGCTTTACTGTATTCTCTCTGCAGCTGTGGAACCCACAAAATATATCAAAAGGGCGGCCTTTCATCGACCCTGGTCCACAAGTCATGCTAACAGCAGACTCCTCTCTCACCGGTTGGGGTGCACATCTCCATCATTACACAATCCAAGGTCTCTGGGACAACAACCACAAATGTCTCCACATCAACTATCTAGAGCTTCTAGCAGTGTTTCTAGCGCTGAAAGGTTTTCAGTTTTGCCTCTCAGGCAAAGTTGTCGTAGTCCGCACAGACATGACAGCAATGTACTATGTACAAAAACAAGGGGGGGACTCGCACTATCCAACTGTCACGCCTGTCTCAGACAATTTGGAAATGGGCAATCCATCACAAGATTCACCTTCTGGCAGAACACCTCCCGGGAGTGAACAATCAAGTTGCCGACCTCAGCAGAAGGAGACCGCAAATACACGAGTGGTACCTTCATCCCCAAGTTCTCCTTCCATATTTTCAACAATGGGGATACCCACAAATAGATCTGTTTGCCACAGTAGGCAATGCAAAATCCCCAAATGTCGCCTCAAGGTTCCCACACCCTCTCTCCAAAGGCAATGCCCTATGGATGAATTGGTCAGGGATAGTTGCCTACGCTTTTCCGCCTCTCCCACTCCTTCTGGTTTGGAAACTCAGGCAAACATCACTCACACTGATTTTGATAGCTTCCACATGGGCACGTCAATGGTGGTGCACCACCCTGTTGGAGCTTTCAGTAGTTCCACATCAAATGCTACAACTCCCCTGCAGTCTCCTCTCTCGGAACCATGGAGAAATCAAACATCCAAATCCCAAGGAGCTCAACTTAGCGATTTGGCTCCTGAAGTCATAGTTTGGATATTTAAACTTACAACCAGACTGTATGACTATTCGGAGAGAACAAGAGACCCTACTACCAGAGCTTGCTTTGCAGCAAAATGGAAACAATTTGTTTACTGCAATAACAAAATTCTACCTCTACATGGTTCTATTCAGAACATTATCGGTTACCTTTTACACTTACAGCAATGTGGTCTAGCTTACACATCTATTAGATTGCACCTTGCAGCAGTAGCTGCGTATTTGCAAAATAGACATTTGTCTTTGTTCAAAGTTCCTGTCATCAAAGCATTCATGGAGGGCTTAAAAAGAGTTATACCACCAAGAATACCGCTGGCACCAGTGTGGAATCTTAATGTTGTACTTACAAGACTTATGGGTCCACCTTTTGAACCGCTACACAAGTGTCCTTTACAGATTCTCTTGGAATGTTGCAATCCTTATTGCACTTCATTAAAAAGAGTTGGTGAGCTACAGGCATTAACTTTAGAAGAACCGTTCTTTCAGCTCCACAAAGATATGGTAGTTCTTCACACCAATCACAGAATCCTTCCCAAAGTAGTTTCTGCTTTCCATATTAACCAATCAGTTGAGTTACCTGTGTTCTTTCCTCAACCTGATTCAGTAGCAGAACGAGGTCTTCACACACTTGACGTCAAAAGAGCTTTACTGTATTCTATCGACAGAACAAAAGATTTTCCTAAAACAAAGCAAAAGTTTATTTCCATTTACCCCCCCTCACAAAGGCAATCCTATTTCTAAATCTGGCATTTCAAGATGGATTGTTAAGTGTATTCAAACTTGCTACTCAAAAGCTAAAAGAACTCGATCTATACCCCCTAGAGTGCATTCCACTCGCAAAATTGGGGCACCTATGGCCTTTTTAGGTAACATTCCTATAGCTGACATTTGTAGAGCAGCAACATTGTCTACACCTCACACATTTACCAAATGCTATTGTGTGGATGTACTAGCACGCCAACAAGTCAATGTAGGGCAGGCAGTGCTAAAAACACTTTTTCAGACAACTGCAACATCTACTGGTTAGCCACCGCTTTGGGAGAATACTGCTATATAGTCTATGCAAAGCATGTGTATCTACAGCACACATGCCTTGAGCGGATTATGTTACCTACCCAGTATGCATCTGTTCTTGGCATGTAGAGCTGTAGATTTAACATGTGCCCACCCTCCACCCCGGGCACCTGTATTTGTTGCAGTTCTCTTTATTCACGTTATGTACGCATGGACATCGCTTTACTACACTCATTCCATTCTCACTCTCTTGCGGGAAAACAATCTAACAATGGAGTTGATGCCCATGCGCACTATTACCGAAAGGAGGAGTCACCTTATGTAAGAAAATGCCCTATTTTTGCTTTGTTTCCCCCACTTTTTGCTAAACTGCTGATGTACTGTGACTGAGTTCCCTGGGTTCCTGCCAAACTGGGACCCCGGGCCTATGTTCTTTCCCTAAAACTGCATTAAAACAAAACCCAATTGGCACTCTTTGGCCACATGTCAGTCCCTTGTAAATTTTACCATAGGTACCAAGGGCACTGTGGCCAGGGAAGACCTCTAAGGGCTGCAGCACTTATTGTGCCACCCTTAGAGGCCCTGTACATATATATATATATATATATATATATATATATATATATATATATATATATATATATATATATATATATATATATATATATATATATATATATCTACTGGCGGTCGCCAGTAGATAGTTATAGTTACAACCTATTATCCATAGGAAATCCGCGACATTCTATTTGCAATAACGTTGGCGTCGGTTGACGAATCTTCGCGAAAGCTTCCAACTTGTTGGGGCGCTCCGGTCCGCTCCTACCCTGAAAGTCTCGGGGTGATACGTCAAGCGGGGGCCGAGAAAAAGGGGGGTCCCAAAACGCGTTTTCCCCATTCATTTTTCCATAGGAACCTTTAGTCGCAGCTACAGCCCGAACTGCTGAACGGAATTACCCCAAATTTGGCAAAGAGGTAGCCCTTGGTTCAGACTGGTGCCTTTTGCTAAAATGGTGTAAATCCGTTCAGTAATTCCTGAGAAATTCACAATTAAAATCACATATATATCTATGGGCGCGTCGGATCCGCGTACCCTCCCGATCACGAGCTGCATGCTAATTGGCTGTCAACACTCCAAATCAAGAAGTGTTGGCAGCCATTTTATCCCTCGGTAGAACCGAGGGACAGAAACAAGTGCGCAAAGCGCAAAAGGGGGCAGGGTAGAAACACCCTGACCCCCTAGGTCTGCTCAGGGGGTCCCACAAGGACCCCTGGGCAGAAAAGATTTATTTATTTTTAAATCGGCGGGATGCGCTTAGGGTGCGCGTATCCCGCCGAGGAAAAAAAGAAACAAGTGCGCAAAACGCACAAAGGGGGCAGGGTAGAAACACCCTAACCCCTAGGCCTGCTCAGGGGGTCCCACAAGGACCCCCTGGGCAAAAAAGCATTTTTGTTTTTAAAAAAATCGGCAGGATGCGCTCAGGGTGCGCGAATCCTGCCGAGAAAAAATCGAAGCGCGGTCTCCCGCGCTTCGATGTTAATTGCCCCGGGTGGGCCAAGTACCGGGGGCATGCTGGGGGGGGTTAATTTTATGTGTGGGGGCCTCTAAGGGCCCCCAAGCCCCGGGGACCACCACCCCCGGGGCTTTATGCATAATGGTTGCGGGAGGGCTCTGAGCCCTCCCGCAGCCCCGGGACCACCACCTCCCCGGGGCTTCTTTTTTTAAATGAAAAACCTGTGTGGGGGGGCTCCAGCCCCCACACGCCCGAGACTGCCACCTCCCGGGGCACTAAACATTTAAATATGGGGGTCCGTTACGGACCCCAGAGCCCCGGGGACCACCACCTCCCCGGGGCTGTGCACACGATGGGAGGGGGCCGCGCGGCCCCCTCCTGGAGCCCTTGATGGCCCTGGGGACCGCCACCCCCAGGGCCGGCTCCTGCAGTGTCCCGGGGTGCCTACCCCCGGGACACTGCTGTTTGCAATGACAGGACGGGAGCCTCGCGGCTCCCGTCCTGTCATTGCAAACTTGCTTTGGATATTGGAAGAGAGAGCAGGAAACCTGCTCTCTCTTCCAATATCCAAAGCCGATTGCTTTTCCACATGGGGAGCAGCATGTCAGCTGCTCCCCATGTGGAATAGCAATGCCGGCTCCCAAGGGACGTGGGAGCCGGCGGGACTGTGGGGGTTTGGGGACCCCCCACAGTCCCCAACGAGAGGCCAGGCCCCGGGGGATGGGGTCCCCGGGGCAAGTAGTGGCCCGGGAGGGGGCCACGCGGCCCCCTCCCCAAAGTTTTCAAAAATAATAAAAAAAAAAAAAAAGGGTATGGCCGGCCCGGGGATGGGGTCCCCGGGCCTTAAAATGGCCAGAGGAGGGGGCCACGCAGCCCCCTCAAAATATTAAAAATAAAAATAGAGGCCATGCCCCGGGAGATGGGGTCCCCGGGGCCAATACAGGCCCGGGGAAGGGGGGCCACGCGGCCCCCTTCCCGTTTTTTTTATTTTGAAATTTAAAAAGGGGTAAGGCCCTGGGGATGGGGTCCCCAGGGCCCAAAAACAGAAAAAAGGAAGGGGGCCACACAGCCCCCTTCAGGGGACAAAAAAACGATCGGGCCCGCAGGCCCCGCCCCTTCCTTCACCACTCTGCAAACGCGCCCCTGGCGCGTTTGCAGAGGGGGACGAATTCCCCTTGAATACTGGGGGTCCCTGGGGGCCAACTAGCCCACCAGGAACCTCCAGTATGCGCCAGGGGCTGCCTTGCAGAGAGGTGTACAGAGGCCACGCCCCTTTTACACCTCTCTGCAACGCAGCTATGTGGCGCTTTTGGAGGTATATGGTGGGCTAGTTGGACTCCGGGGACCCTCAGGATTCAAGGGGACTTAATCCCCCAACTTAAAACGCGCCACGGGGCGCGTTTGCACAGTGGTGAAGGGAGGGGGCGGGGCTTCAGGTGACATGTGTGCAAACAGGCCCCGTGGCGCGTTTTAAGATGGAGAATTAAATCCCCTTCAATCCTGAGGGTCCCTGGGGGCCAACTAGCCCAACAGGTACATCCAGAAAGCGCCACAGAGCTGCATTGCAGAGAGGTGTAAAAGGGGTGTGGCCTCTCTACACGTCTCTGCAACGCAGCCCCTGGCGCATATTGGAGGTGCCTGGTGGGCTAGTTGGCCCCTAGGGACCCTCAGGATTCAAGGGGACTTAATCCCCCAACTTAAAACGCGCCACGGGGCGCGTTTGCACAGATGTAACCTCAGGCCCCGCCCCCTCCCTTCACCATTGTGCAAATATTCCTCTAAAATCAGCCGAAATACGAATTCCGATTTACTCACCTGTTATAAGGAGAGACCTCAGTGCTGTATCTTTCAGCCCAGTACTGGTCCTGAAAAGTAATTTTAACCATACTTACCAGTAACTTGAATTTCCTTCCATAGGCTAACATTGACTGGTTTCACTTGGAAATTCTTCTAAGTGTGGAGTTTTGGAACTTTAAAATATTCCTCTAAAATCAGCCGAAATACGAATTCCGATTTACTCACCTGTTATCAGGAGAGACCTCAGTGCTGCATCTTTCAGCCCAGTACTGTTCCTGAAAAGTAATTTTAACCGTACTTACCGGTAACTTGAATATCCTTCATAGGCTAACATTGACTGGTTTCACTTGGAAATTCTTCTAAGTGTGGAGTTTTGGAACTTTAAAATATTCCTCTAAAATCAGCCGAAATACGAATTCCGATTTACTCACCTGTTATCAGGAGAGACCTCAGTGCTGCATCTTTCAGCCCAGTACTGATCCTCAAAAGTAATTTTAACCGTACTTACCGGTAACTTGAATTTCCTTCATAGGCTAAGATTGACTGGTTTTCAGCAAAAAGTTTCAAAGTGTTGATTTTCACAAACTACAAATATTCCTTAAAAATCGCCTGTATGACTTAAACGCATTTTTTCAACTGTTTACAGGAGATGCACCAGTGCTGGATCCAGGATCCAACACTGAGTAAGAAAAAGTAACGATAACAGTTTTTACCTGCTAAGTGAATTTCCTTCCATAGGATAACATTGGTGATTCTATGAGAAAAAGTTTCTAAGTGTCAACTTTTAAAATACAATAATATTCCTTAAAAATCACGACTGTAACCAAAACGCTTTTACTCAACTGTTTACAGGAGATGTACCAGGACTGAATCTAGGATCCAGTCCTGTGGTTACAAAAGTAATCCATAAAGTAACTAATTGCATTTAACTAGAAATTCACATTGAGCTGAATGTTGCATTGTGTTTGAAAATGTGTTGCCCATTGCAACAACTGTAACTACTGTACTTAAAAGTCTATTGCCTATCTGCAAAGTATTTAAACTAAAGTAATTCATTCTGAGAAAGTATTTTTTGTAATGTATAATGTAATTACAATGTAATTTAAAAAAAAAATATGTAAAAAAAAATTGTTTCTAAAAATGTAGTAAATCAGTATGAAAAAAATTAATATAACAATTAATACATTTAAAAATTGTCATTTACAAAACCTTTGAAATTCACTGAAAAAACCGTAGGTTTCAGGCACGTTATAGTTACAAATTAGCATTTAAAAAACCTTTGAAATTCACTGAAAAAACCATAGGTTTCAGACACGTTATAGTTACAAATTAGCATTTAAAAAACCTTTGAAATTCACTGAAAAAACCATAGGTTTTAGGGACAGTTTTAGTTACTTGGACATTGCACTCGTACAAAACCCGTGAAATTCCCCCGTTATAGTTAGTTCAGCTAACTATAACTCGCGCCCCGCAATGCACTGCTGATGACGTCACATATTACATCACTCATGACATGGTCAGTGACATCACTGATGACATCACTGATGACATCTCAAATGACATCACTGATGACATCATCCACGTGATAATCTGATGCACCTCCTCACACCCTAATATAACCTTTGATACACCCACTCTAAATTACAGACTGCCATTCGCAAAACCATAGACACTCCAACACCAATAACTACATACCCACTCACTGATTCTTAGGTCTACACACACACATCCACTCACTCACCCGTACAGTCACTCATACTTACGGTCACTCAGTACAGGACTATCATATGCACTCTTACTCCTATATAGACACTCAAACAACGCCACTCATCCATAGAGATACTCACACACCTAGTCAGTCATGCAAATAATTAAACACACTGCCATTTACTCACCTGTACAGTTATACACACACCAGCTCACTTACTCATACAAATAGTAGCACATTGTTACGCTCTTATACAATCACAGATACAAGCACACACTCATCCATACAGCCACTATCACAATCACTCACTCTCGCTTATAGCTATTTATATACTCCAACACACATATATACTGCCTTTCACATATGTAGTTACTCACACATGTACCACTGGGACATACATTCACTCACTAACACACTCTTACACACACTTACCCACCCATACAGTCTATCACAGATGCACTCTTGAAACCATCCACCCAGTGAATCACCCACTCACACATCTATGCACAGAGTTGCACACACCCCTCCCACACAAACACTCAGGCACCCATACAGATACTCAGACAAGCATTCAATAACTCATATAGACACTCATTTAGCTATTCACAAACACCTGCAGCCACTTACACAGCAACAGACAGACGGATACAGACATTCACCCAGTTTAGTCACTAACCCATGCATTCAGTAAGATACGTTAAATCACTCACTTATAGAGTCAGTCACGCACCTACTAAATCATCCATACAGACACTTACACACCCACTCATTCTTCAATACGTCTTTTCCTATATATATTAAAAATATTTAAACTTTACAGAAACAAGTCACTGGATGATGTCATCAGTGATGTCATTTGAGATGTCATCAGTGATGTCATCAGTGATGTCACTGACCATGTCATGAGTGATGTAATATGTGACGTCATCAGCAGTGCATTGCGGGGCGCGAGTTATAGTTAGCTGAACTAACTATAACGGGGGAATTTCACGGGTTTTGTACGAGTGCAATGTCCAAGTAACTAAAACTGTCCCTAAAACCTATGGTTTTTTCAGTGAATTTCAAAGGTTTTTTAAATGCTAATTTGTAACTATAACGTGTCTGAAACCTATGGTATATATATATATATATATACTCACTCAGCCATCCCTCTAGGTGGGTGCACTATACCAGTGGTGAGGGTACAGGTGCATGAGCCCTGTACCCCTACAGTGTCTAAGCCAATTCTTAGACATTGTAAGTGCAGTACTGCCATTAAGAGTATATGGTGCTGGGAGGTCGTCATTACGAACTCCACAGCACCATGATGGCTTTACTGAAAACTTGGAGGTTTGGTATCCAACTTCTCAGCACATTAAACCCACACTGATGCCAGTGTGGGATTTAATGAAAAATGCACTGAGGGCATCTTAGAGATGCCCCCTGAAAAACGACCTAACACTAGTGTCCTGGCTAAGTGGCTGCTCGCCAGCTGCCAACAGAGCTGTTTCTGGACCCCTGGGTCGAGAGCCTGCTGCTCTTGGGGGTCTGAAACAATGCACATCCTGGGACGAGGTGCCAAGCCTCCTCCCCCATGATGGGCAGGGTCCACGAAGGGGAAGCTTCAAAGCCTTGCCGCTTTTGTGAGCTACCCCAGGCCTTTGCTCCTTCTAGCAACTGGCCCCCACCGGTTCTGACCCCCACTTTGGGTGGGAGAATCGGCGGGAAAACCAAGTAAGGAAGGAAGGTGTGCCCACCTTTACCAACCCCACCCCTCAGGTGTGGGAGGCGAGGTGAAGCCCAACTCTCAGTCCCCACCATCTTGCAGATGTGGGGGGGAGGGGGGTGGAATCCAGCCAACCAGAGTGAGCAAGGTAGCCAACTTTGGTGATAAATTTAGAATTAATAAAAAAAAAAAAAAATTCTGTTAAAAAAAGTTTTTATTAGGTTTTTGCATACAGAAATATACAAATGGAGCAATTCATCCAGGGGATGATACCCATATTCTGAGTGAGACAACATTATAATAAATATAAAAGTTTCTTCTCGGAGGGTATGAGGCGCAAGTCAATAGGTTTGGAGTATAGATTTGTGTTGGCATGGTGAATCGGTTGATTTGGTTACTAAGAGAGGACTGTACTGTATCTTGTTTGTATCGCAATGGTTGTGGATTGGGAAAGGATAGAAAGGCAGAAAGCGAGAGGAAAGACAAGTCAGAGGAAATTAGCAGGGAGTGTCTAATGTCCTGGATGAGGGGTGGGGCGGTGGGGGGAGGGGGTAGGGAGGGTGTACAGGAAATAAGGGGGGGAGTGGGGGGGAGTGCCCCCTAACTTAAATGGTGGGGATAATTCGACATATATTTGACTTGTTTGGTCCAAGTTTTCTTTTTAATCTGTGGAGAGGATTTAAGATATGTATTCAGTGAATTGATAGCGCTTCTGGTGAATAGAACCCATTCCCACCAGGTTTGGAAGGAGAGTTTGGATGAGTCCTTCCACTCGGAGAGGATGACTTGGAGACCGGTTGTGACTAGTATATCCCATAAGCTTAGTTAGTCTTTGTTTAATGCTTGTTATAATGCCAGTGGAAGTATACCTAGTGTAATGGCCACTATGTCTGGAGCCCACTTGGTGTGAAGAATTTGTGATATAGTGCCACTGATATCCTTCCAGAATTTAGTAAAGGGGCATTCCCAAAGCATGTTTCTTAAGTCCCCTGCTTCCTTCTCGCAACTCCAGCAGGTGTCGATTGTCGGAGGCCTAGTTTATAAAGTTTGGCTGGGGTCCAGTGGGCCATATTGGCAATCCAATAACTGCATTGTGCCAGTGAAGGAGTTAGTTTGTTGGTGGTGAGGTTTCCCCCAGTGGATGACCAGTTAGGTGTGGTCACATGGGAGTTGCCAGGATCAGCCAGTAGGGTTTCTCATTTACCCTTGATGGGTTTGGTTAGTGCAGATTTAATGGATGGGAAAGGAGAGCGTATATTATGGCTAGGAGTAATTTGATTTTTAAAAATTGAAAAGTCCATGACATTGAGGTTGAACTTAATTTTGAGCTGGGAGAAGGGTATGGGTTCTGAGGGGGTGCCAGTGTCCCCTACCGACTGTATGCCCTTTTGTTCCCATTTCTCAATGAAGTGTTCTACCCTCTATTTTAAAGTTTTTGTTATGCAGTAAGGAGGCTAAGTGCGAGCGGCGCTTTCTGTTGGGTAGTTTATCGACTTTGTGCAGTGCTGTCCTGTGCATAAAATTGTTAGCAGAGTGTTCTGTTTTTAAATTTTTTTTATTTTTATTATACTTATTAGGGATGTGTGATTTTGGGGGGGGTCTAGCCAGGTCTTTTTCTGTTAAGCCAGGAGGGAGAGGTGTTAGTGATGGGTAGAAACCATGGCTTCCTTGTTTACCAAGGAAGGCGTGTTGGTATCTCCTATAATCTGGGAGGTTTAGGCCTTAGTTTTTTTAGAAAAGCCTTAGTTTCTTCAGAGCAATTCTTTTTGTTTGATTTCCATAGGAATTCATTAAGAATTGCATCCATTTTCATAAAAAGGTGTTAGAAAGGTCAATAGGGGACATACTGATTAGAAAGATTAGGTGTGTAATCATCATTTTATTGGATCCTATTGTTCCCCACCAGGGGACAAATTTGTTGTACCATTTGTCGGTATTGTAATTAATTTTGTCTAGTGCCTTTTGTTCATTTAGGTTCATGGAGTCCTTGAGATTTTTGGTGAACCATACTCCTAAGTATTTTGATTTGTTAGGGACCCATTTAAGATCAAAAGATCTGATCATGGAACTGTTGCAATAGACATTATGGGGTAGTACTTCTGTTTTCTTGTAGGCAGCATCCTGAGACTTCGGAGTAGCTATTGATGGTGGACATGATGTGGGTGAGGGCTGGTTCTGTATTTGTGGTGAAGAGAAGAATATCGTCGGTGTATGCAGCCAGTTTTTGCAGACGTGCAGAGAAAGTAATGTCTGGGATGAGTGGGTTCTCAATGTAAGCAGAGGTTCTAGTGGAGATAGAGATATATAGAGGGGGAGGGAGATTTTTTTGCCTGACTTCTAGAGTCAACAGCAAGAACTATTTGTAGGGTGCAGGAATAGCCTCTGCACAACTTGGATAATGAGAAGAGAGAGCCATACACCTTACATAAGGAACATGGAGTTAAAACCAAATTGGTAGTGAAGTAAAACTAAAGACGTTCAGGCAAGCACCAAAGCACAATGGAGCGTAATAATTAATTTGTCTTAAGCAAAGCAATCTTTTGGAGATGCTTTCCTTGAAACAGCAAGTTGGTCATCAGATTATGATTGACCAGCAGAGTGCCTACCAGTTCAAGTTTCATTAGTGGGCTATGTACTTCCAGCTTTTAAAGGATGTTTCAACAGGGAGACTGCTCCTTTCGTAAAAATAAAACAATTACTACTCCAATGCCAAACACTCCTCTTAATTTCTAACCTGAAAAGTTAGACTAAACCAATTGGTTGACTGGAAACATGGGCCTCCGTTTCTGCCATGGTGCATTTCTTGCCTGCTTTGTTTTTCCTGTATGATAAAATGGCTAACCTCCTTCAATGAAAGTAAATGTTTAATCATTTTTCTGCTGTGTATATTGTAAACACAAAAGGCCTGTCGCTGTATAGAAAACAATCTACATGTTCTAGTGATTTTCCTGTTTGGTGTTTAAAAAAAAAAAAAAAAAGACTTCGTCGTTTAGTGTTCAAGGCTGTTGAGCGTATTTCACGGTTTAATCTTAAGGTTTGCCCAGTTAATAAAGCCTGTTATAGAGTCCAACTGTATTCCATAGAAAGCAGTTTTGCCCACAATGAATTTGCAGGCCGCTTTGCTGCTGTTCAATTTATGCTGATTCGGGGCTGTAAGTAGATGACCTGCATAACAGTCAGGGGTGTGGAATTTAATAAAATATCTACTTGTCCATGGGACAGGTTGCTTCATAAATCTACATGTCCTTTAACAAAATCCACTTGCCCCTTTGGTGCCATGTAGTGCAGCGACAAATTATGGCAGCAATCTCATTATATAGGACCTCTGATATAGCCTCTCTGATTAGGCCAGGGCTCATACTATAGTAGTGATTGAATACTTGCAATCACCTTATGCTTGCCTTGTTTCAGCAGATCTACATACTGGGGCTGAAGGTAGTGGTAAGCAATAGTTCCAGGGTTGGAATGCCCTTTTGAGTTTGTGCAAACCTACTAACTTGCATTTTTAAGGGTTTTCAACAACTCTTCTCTAATCTTTTCCCATACTGAGAAATGTTGGAAATTTACTCCTGACAATGGCAGATGTAAACCTTCTTCCAGAGTTGGAAATAAAGTGGTTGGAGGGAAAGTGAACTTGCAAACACTCAGATTTTCACATGAGGAAACCTACACATGCATATTTGCTAATGCAAAAATGCAGTTCACAAATATTTTCTAGGAGTACTATTTCTTGTCCTACTTCTGTAAATTCTTGGGAATTCACAAAAGCTGTGTAGCTGCACTTAATGCAAGGACATTTACCATGGGTGCACTTTTGAGACTGTTTAATAATTGGGCCCCTAATTTGGTCTAGCGTTGACCGTGACCATTTGTGTTTATTAAAATTCTGTCTTTCTCTCTCTGTATCGGCTGGCTTCACTGTGAGTGACCGCATTCTGCCCTTTCACAAGGAGCATATCGGCACACAAAGTAGTTGTGTTCAGTGCCAGTAACCACTGTGGCAGTGTGCTTTTTGAGACCAAAAAACAATTTTTGCTTTTGCCATTGTTTGTTATAATGGTTTTACAAAAACCATGCCAAAACAAGTCACACATTGACAAAACTAAAAAGGTGATCACCAATTTCAGACCTACTGGCTTTGCCGAATGCTTGTTTATTTTTGTTTCCCATAATCTTATTGAAACTGGCTACACTGATTTTCCATTATGAATATTTTTGGGAAATATCAGCATGCATCAACGCATGTTACTAAATGATGCTGCAAAGAAATGGGACCTGAAATTTTACAGTAGTTTATCAAAATGGTTTTTTTTCCTGCTCATTTTTTTTATGAACATTTTATTTTGAAAGCGAGGAATCAATCTTGCTTTCAAGCTTCTGCAAACATTTGCATCAAAGCGCATTCTGGGAGCATTATACATAGCCTCATATTGCTAAACTTTGAAATGTGTGTACACATTTTAATACTGGAACCACTGTCAGTAGTGCAGTCGGAGGTTACAACATTTACTTGGATCGCTCACCCTAATAATAAAGGCTTTCAATCAATGAACCATAGATACAAGTTTGAACAGCATTAACATATGGGCAAAAATATTACCTTAACTGCAGACAGTGCCCTTCCCCGATTCCTAATTTGGTACTGCAAACTGGCAGCCAAAAGGTTTGTGCTGCAGGGGGTTGGGCCTACTTGTCCCAAGGACAAAATACACATGAAAACTTGTTGCCCTTGACCCCAAACAATATGTCCTGGGCGTCGGGCTATAGGAAATCCACATCCCTGAGAGTGAGTGATATTTGTACTTGTATCTTTAGAAGTTGTCACTGGTGTTTCTTCAGTGAGCCTTTCATTTGTTTATTTGTACATGAGCCTATGAATCAAGATTATTTGACATTTGTGAAAGATGTGTTGCTTTCTGCACTCTATTAAGATTTACTTCAATATTTCTTACTAGGGTTATGATGGTGGCAAAGAAGTTTTTGGACAATGGACATAAGCTGAATTTTGCGGTTGCTAATCGCAAGACTTTTGGCCATGAAGTTTCTGAATTTGGTTTAGATGGTAGCAGTGGTGAGCTCCCTGTTGTTGGAATTAAAACTGCCAAAGGAGAGAAATATGTCATGCAGGAAGAATTCTCGTAAGTAATTTGCATGCACCTTGTAATACTTGTAGTAGAAATGTTACTTTGTGTGTTTCATCTGCCTCACTATGACAGAGTGCCACCTCGATAGCACATCATGTACTACATGTTGCGTTAGTCTACGTTGGCTAACCATTATCAGTAATAAATAGTTACAATGTATGTTTTGAATCTCTAACGGTGTGTTTACATAATTGTGCTCGTTTTTATTTCAATGGCAGGCGTGATGGAAAGGCTTTGGAAAGATTTCTTCAAGATTATTTTGATGGTAATCTGAAGAGGTACCTGAAATCTGAACCTATCCCAGAGAGCAATGATGGTCCTGTGAAGGTAAGATTGTGTTTGCCTATGAAATCCAACATGACTGATTCAGTATGACGCAATCTGAGTGGGGGGTGGGGGGAGGTGAAATATCAATGTGTTAATATATTTACCTCTCCTGTTTACTCCTGAACATTTGTAGTCTTTTCTCGAGGTTTATTGAGAACACTATCTGTGTTGCAGTTGCTCATGGGTATTTCAGTAGGGCTAGCTATGATTTGATATTTAAGTATTTAATAAGTGTTCAAAACCTACAGTGTAGTATATTGAATCTTTGAACTTGTGCTTTTATTTTTCTTTAGGTTATTGTTGCTGAGAATTTTGATGAAATTGTCAACGATGACAGCAAAGATGTTTTGATTGAGTTCTATGCGCCCTGGTGTGGACACTGCAAGAATCTTGAACCCAAGTACAAGGAGCTGGGTGAAAAGGTACTTCTCACCCCAGTCCCCTTCCCGGCCTCCTCCACTACCAAACCACAACACCAGTGTTCATGAGAATGAGGACTTTCAACCCTGCATATTCCTTTCAGGCTTTGCCTTTAACTTTCTTAATGGTTTTTTTTTTTCAAAAACATCTGTCCACTTGGCTTACTGATTCTTAGTGACCCAATTAACAGATTTTCTGACATTATGAACGGCCTCATCCAGTTTTCCAAATGGGAACATGCTTGCACATTTGGTGCCACAGATGTATGGTTACATGAATGATAGTACTTGTATCAAAGCCTGCTGTACAACAGCAAAGCATGGCAAGCAACTTCAGAGTGGTAACAGTGGGCTACACCAATAGTAGTCTGACCACTGTGCTGTAGATGGACCAGAAATGTCCGACCTTTACTATTGAGGAACTGCAGGGACCTGGTGGCACAGACCAAACAAAGACCACCTTGGGTGAAATGGTGGAGAGCTACAGATTTGGTGACGGATACAAATGGAGTCTTTAGGCCAAGTCTTGCCTGTCCCTCATGTGAAATTTAGGAAGTTCATGTATTTGCATGTTGCATCTTGGCACAGTAAAACTAAACTGGTGGGTGATGACTGAACCGCAGAGACCACCTTGATGCTTGTGACAGACTTTTGCACCTTCAAAAGCATGTTTCAAAATAATACTTCATACATTCATTCTGATGCTATGGATACCCTTGAGTTGCATTTAAATAAAAATATATTCTTTTTGAAGAATTCTGTCAAAGTGCGCCTTTTACTTTGGTTGCACTCTGACAATGAGATTTATTGATGGTCATCCACCCTTTTTTGGGTGCAGTGTGGGCCTGGCTCAGTAGTATTTTTAGATCTAGCCTTCAGATGTCATCGCTTCCATCCTTCGTATACCTCCGCATCTACTTCACTACTAAACCCTGTTGGTCCTGATCAGTGCCCACTGTTAAAACTTGTATCAAAGATATTGAGAGAAACGAGTTCTTGATGGATCCTTGCAGTGATAGACCTAACTCAGTCAGACTTTGTTTAAGGTAGCCTTAAGAGTTCAAATATAACTGACATCTCTGACCTCAAATGATCCAGTCTGTGTATTCAGTTCATACCATGTCTGTCAAATTCATTCCTTGTTTGTCAGTTTGACCTGGGATGTGAGTCATTGTGGAATGACTGACAGATTACTGCACTTCTGTTTTTGAATATCCATTCGCCTCAATCAAAAGAGGGGAAGGCTTCTTTTTGCCATGCGTAGTGGATGATCGTAAACTTGGGCAATGGGGGACTTTTAATTAAAGGGACTGCAAGCATTCACAAGGGTTTAAAATGTAGACTAGATCTTTTGGGTAAAGAATGAGCTATGCTTGAGGTCACCAATTAGACCATTTTTATCAATTAATCTTAATGGTGCTTTGAATTCGGAGAGCAAACTTGTAAACCTAATCGTAACGCCTTGTGTTGCCAGAAATTAAATCTTTGAGCACAAGAGAATATTGGAATATCCACTTCAGGCACAGGGGCATTTTATTTATTTGAAGGTTTTTTGTGAAGCAGTGCATAAATGATGCATCCAAGTGGTAGGGAGCCAGGGGTGAGACTCGTCTTACTTGGCAGCATCAAAGGTGTTCTGCCAATCCACACATAACCCATAATGTGAAATTAGAGGCCATTTTTCCTTGAGGGGGTCAGGTGTGTGGGGGTGGAGGGTGGCAGAATCATGTAGCACAATGATCACTTTATACCTAGTTAGCAAATGTCCGTCTTGGCCACCTGACCGTCTAATGGTCAATGGAAAGATAGTGTGCACGAGGCCTAGATCTAGTATGCCCAGATTTGTGTCGTTGGACCATAAGCCAAGGAGAAGAATAGAATTAAAAGATTTTATCAAACTTAATAGCTACTCGAAGACCATGGGTCTCAGAGGGAAGAAGCCTTCGGCAGGTTAACTGGCTGTCCAGGGAGGCAGATATCAAGTGCATAAGGATGATAATGGTGGAGAGATTTGTTGCGGGCGCAAGATGGTGTTAGCGTGAATCTACGCCGCGCACGCCGTGCACATCGACCATCGGCTATGCGGACTGACCAGCGACGTTGAGCCTGAGGGGGAGCAGGACGCGAGTGATTCTGCTCCACTACCATGCTAGCGGAGGCGCTACGGGCACGGACAATCTTTGTGGACTCACCACACTAGGAAGAGCACTACATTCTTATCTGAGACGCTGGCTTCTGCGCTACTTTGTTGCCATTCTACTCGCTCAGATTTCTTCTACACTTGCGCTATCGACAGGAAGACGGCAACGGAGCCTAAGTATGTCATCCAAAGGCGCCAAAATCGGCAAAAACAACAAGACTAAGGCAGCCCAACCGGTGCAAGCAGCGATATCTGACTGCCCGGTTAAAGGTAAACGAGAGGCCAACAGCCTCAAAAGAGCTACGGGGAGACTTGGGGGTGGTTGGGGCGCAAGAGAAAGCTTCCAACCGACTATTACAAAAATGTTTTCTGGACCCAAAGCACCACCACTTGTAATAGACACTGGTTTAGACACTACACCCCCTCCCCTCCTGAGGTCGAACTAGATGGCTCACTCGCAGAAACACAAAGGAGCTGGAACCTCGATCCAAAGCCTACCATGTTAAAAGAAAGCTGCCCCTCTGTGCAAACTGAGACAACTCATT
The DNA here is from genome assembly GCA_963921515.1 of Calotriton arnoldi. Classification (NCBI taxonomy): domain Eukaryota; kingdom Metazoa; phylum Chordata; class Amphibia; order Caudata; family Salamandridae; genus Calotriton; species Calotriton arnoldi. The sequence continues at coordinate 261,321 of CAWUFW010006290.1, forward strand.
CCCATAAAGAGCAGGCGGAAGATCAAAGTAGCTCAGGACTACAGGCCTCAGTGAATACATCTGCCAACTTACTCTCTGCTATTGCTCCCACTGAAGATGCTGTTAGATCCATATCAGACTTGGGTTCAAACGCCACTTCTGGTCTCTGCCATCTCAGCCTCTTTAGGCTCAGGCTCCGTCATGCAGACAGTCGAAACTGAGACTGGGCCAAAACACCTAGCAACATGCATTACGGAATACATTCTTGGCGCAGAACCTAATCCCGGTCTACGAGCCACCTGGACCCCAGAGATCAACGGTGAAAATTTCTACTCTGTCTCTGATGGCTCTCTGACGTCCTCTGATGGAGACCAAACTAGCTCAAGCGAAGACATCAGTATGGATCCCTCTAAAGGTACTGAACTGTGCAACGCCAGAAGAAAAACAGAAATCCACCTAAAAGACGCAGTCAGCTCAAATGGGACTATTCAGACTCACAAATGTCCTACCCCCTTTGCGAAGAAGCTGAACAGACTTCGATCTGGGAAAATATTAAACCATCAAAAGAAAATGGCAGAACCCTCTTTAGCTTCAATTCTAGCTTCTATTAAAGAATTTCAAGAAGAAGCTTGCTCCAATAATCGAGCAGCTAAAGGGGCTGCTAAAAAATTGCAAGGGGGCTTGCGAAAGTTGAACAAAATTTGCACCGACATCAGTGATCGTGTCAGTATGGTTGAAGGCCGCACAGAGTCTAGAAACGGAAGTAACTACCCAAAAAGATCAAGGGTCGGCTCATGACGCATGCCTGATGGACATAAGGATGAAAATTGAGGAGCAGGAGAATCGACACCGCAGGAATAACCTCCGTTTGCTGGGTATTCCAGAAGGTGTCGAGGGAGATGATCCAAGACGTTATACCGTGAAACTTCTGCGAGAAAACTTCCCGGATCAATCGAACTGGAATTGGGACTACGAAGTCCAACGGGCGCATCGCTTCCCCTTCAACTTGAAACAACAACGAAATGGCAGCTCATCCGGTGAAAAACCCAGGGCATTCCTTGTGTTCTTTGGGAACTTCCTTCTCAGACAATTTGTCTATGATCAAGCCCGTCCGAACTCACCGAAGGGGGCTAATGGTGTGATGTTGTTTGCCAAACCTGACTTTTGTCATACGACGGTAGAGCGTAGATGGCATCTGCGCCATCTAATCACCCCATTTCAGCAGCTAGGAGCCCAAGTGTTTTTAATGAACCCTGCCAGATTGAAAGTTATTTTGAATGGGTCCACTCGGATCTTTGTGTCTGAGGTTAAGGCAGGTGAATTCCTGGGGGAGGTCAAGGTAAAAAAGGGAGCAAGTAAAGGTTAGAGGACATTAACTAGAGTGAGAGAAACATGTTAATTTAAGGGAACTAGTATTAGTCCAAAGGAATGCCTTTCCCTTTTTACACCTGATTGAATGGGATGCTATCTGCCAGACATACACTCTGGGGCTTCCTGATAGACCATTAGGGGCTGGGGGATCTCTCTTTTAGTTGCTCTGACCTTATGGATATACCTTGCGTTCTTTCCTTACTACTTTTGGCTTTTCTCTCCTTCCTCCTTCTGGGTTCAATCATGCATGGTACAAGTTGATCAAGGCCGATAAGTCTCTCTTGTTAAATATAAGATGCGGTCAAGCGGCAAGGAGCTCTCGCTAACAACCATCATTCAGGGTTTTCCTGATTGCTCTATGTATGGGGGAGGGATGGGGGGGGTGGGGGGGGTTATTGCACTGTGGTGATAGGGTTCACGTTACTTGGAAGTATGATAATGTTAGGAGTCGCAAAAACACAGAAAAAGAAGGGAAAAAACATAGAAAACATAGAAAAGTGAAAGAAAAGAAAAAGGAAAAAATGTACAAACTTGGTAAACACATGGCACTAGTAGAGAAGAGTCTTTGGAACCTCCAGAGATTTCAGTACACAAGATAAAAAATTATGATAATGTGGGATACACAAAGGGTATGCTGGCCAAATTTGATTATCGGGGGGGGGGGAAGAAAAAAAACAAAACATGTAGTATGAGCAACCAATACTCCCTAAAAATCGTGTCAGGAAATATTTGTGGCCTGAATGACGCCCTGAAAAGACAGAAGGTCGCTCAAGGTTTGCGCTTACTGGGAGCTGAGGTAGTTACCCTTCAGGAAACCCATGTAGAAGGATCCCAGAAGCACCTACTGAATACTTTGGGGTATAAGGTTATTGGAGGAACCACACAGGGGGCAAAGACAAGAGGGGTAGGGGTTTTGGTACAAAACAGACATCCATTAAACTCAAACAGGGTGAAATCTGACCCTCTCGGGAGATGGGCAATTGCGGAATGCCACCTTCCTTCAAATTTGGTTTTTACACTATGCTCTATTTACGGGAGCAACACTGATGATCCCGGGGTTATTCATTGGGTTACAGGAGAACTAATTCACTGGCCACTTCCAATTGTCATCTGTGGGGACCTAAACATCAATTTACCCAGCAATTGGAAAGCAAATGATCATTGGCCCTATACAGGTAGAAAGCCCAAAGTATATATCAAGCCTTGCTTAATTTAACCCAAACTCACGGGTTTAGTGATGTGTGGGCCGCCTTAAAATCTACTCAGCCGGGCTATACATACTTTTCAGCTCCGCACCTCTCCCTTGCAAGATTAGATTACTTTTTTGTTTCTTCTTCTCTACTTCAAGATTGCTCTATGGAGATCGCCCCAAGATTTATGTCAGATCATAACCCTCTCATTTTAAACATCAGTGGGCTGGGCTTTAGGGGGGAAGCCTCGAACTGGAGTTTTGAAAAAGCCTTACTCCATGATGAGGGATATCGAATATATATGCAGGGGTGGATCAAAGAGTTTCTGGAGTTAAATATAGGATCCGCAACAGTGAGAATTGTATGGGATACATTAAAGGCGGGCATTCGAGGGGAGACCTTGCGGTTCTCTATCAGGAAAAACAAAAAAGAGAAAGAACAACTTTTGAAGTTACAAGATGAAAAAGGCAGAGCAGAAATTTACCCTGGCAGTTCAACTAGGAGCTGAAATTGAATCTGCTCAACTGGAAGTAATAGTCAGCAAGGCTGAAATAGGGTCTGTATTTGCTGAGAAAGCCGCTGCCAAATGTGCTTCCGCTAGGGAGAAAATATATGAATGCGGAGACCGCATTGGTCACCAATTGGCCCTTAGAATCAGACAACAGGTGACTGCTAGTGAAATTCTGTCAATCCAACTTAATTCAGGAGAGATCATGAATGATTCAACCAAGATTCGAAAAGCATTCTGCGAATATTATCAGAATCTTTATACTGAGGGAAACGTAGGGTCTTTAAAATTGAGGGAAGAAGAACTTCTGGAATATCTCGACAAAATCACTCTAGCAGAGCTCCGTGTGGAAGATCACGATCAACTAGAGGATCCTCCCGTATGGGATGAGATGGCTAAAGCCTTGGCTGGCCTACCTGACGGGAAAGCGGCTGGTGTCGACTGTATCCCTGTTGAGTTCTAATGGAGTGCCTCCACCCGCTTCCTGGTCCAACGCTAAGATCGTAATATTCCCAAAGAAGGATAAGTCACCACTTGAAATGGGATATTTGATATTTATAAATTTATATAGCGCCTGAATCACCCCGTCAGGGGTATCTCTGCGCTGAGGCCGCTGATTACAGTCAGAAAGGTGAATCTTAGAAGAGATGGGTTTTTAGTAGTTTCCTAAACAGGGGAAAGCTCTGGCAATCACGTAGATCGCGGGGGAGTTCGTTCCAGACGGTCGGGGCGAGGTAAGTAAAAGCTTTGCCGCCCGACCGAGCCTTTTTAATTCTTGGAGTGCAGAGAAGTAGCTTGGAACCGGATGGAAGGGGCCGGGAAGGGATATATTTTCGCAGTTTATCCGATAGGTAGGTAGGCCCCAGGCCATTTAGGGCTTTGAAGACTGTGCAGCAGATCTTAAACTTCACCCGCTTTCTCACAGGGAGCCAATGAAGTTTTTTAAAAATTGGTGCAGAGGCTGTTCTAGGGGGGGCATTTTCTACCAGTCGGGCTGCCGTATTCTGGACTACCTGCAGCTTGTTTAGGGAAGCGTCGCTAGCAGAAACTAACAGTGCATTGCAGTAGTCCAGACGGCTTAACACAAGAGCTTGCATCAGTGTTTTCCTCGTGGAGGATGTTAACATGGGGAACACTCTTCTAAGCAGGCTAAGTGTATGATAGCAAGTGCCAACGGTGGTAGTGGCGTGTGCTTCAAATGTAATATTCTGGTCGATCCGAATTCCCAGGTTCTTGACCACTCCTTTTGGAGTCGGAGCAGAACCAAGCTCCTCCGGCCACCAGCTGGGAGACCAGCTTATTGCTGCATCTCCAAACAGCATGACCTCCGACTTTTCAGCATTAAGTTGCAGGAAGTTAGCTCTCATCCAGGCAGCGATGGTTTTCATGCCCTCCGAAAAGGTGAGTTGTATATTAGGGTTGGACTTATCAAAAGTAAGTAGGAGCTGGGTGTCGTCCGCGTAGGAGATGGGACTAAACCCCAGGGTCCTCATTAGTTTAGCCAAGGGAGTAACATGGATGTTAAAAAGAGTAGGGCTCAAACAGGAGCCCTGAGGGGTACTCCCTTGGTAACTTTGGTGGTCTTAGATCTAAAAGTACCCAGAGTGACTGTCTGGGTTCTATCTATGAGAAAGTCTTTCAGCCATTTCAGAGCAGCCCCTTAAACCCCGATGTCCTGGAGTATCTGTAAAAGGATTTTGTGAGAGATGGTGTCAAACGCTGCAGATAGGTCAAGCAGCACTAAAAGTGCTGCCTGACCTTTATCCAGGGCCATTCTGATGTTATCAGTTACCTCTATCAGGGTGGACTCGGTACTGTGCTTGGCCCGGAAGCCAGACTGGGAGACGTCCAGGCAATACGAGGATTTCACAAAGTCAGACAAGTGCCTGTTTATATGTTTTTCAAGGAGTTTACTCTGAAGGGGGAGTAGAGGATCTTATAGACCAATAACTTTAATCAATTGCGACTCAAAAATGTATGCTAAGATCTTCGCAATGAGTATCCCTAAGAATAGAGCCCCTGGTGTCACAGTGGCAACACGGGTTTATCCCTAAGAAAAGTACGACGGAACACATCCGAAGGGCCATTACTTTCTTAGATGCAGCTCGGGTATCGGGAGACCCGATGTCACTAATTCTGCTTGACGCTGAAAAGGCGTTTGACCGGGTCTCCTGGTCATTTCTCTGGGTTGTCATGAGAAGGATGCGTTTCGGGCCTAAGGCAATTCGAGCCATACAAGCTCTCTACCTCAATCCCACCGCTAACGTATTTATTAATGGGATACTGACGGAGCAGATTAATATCTCAACGGGGACTCGCCAAGGTTGTCAGTGCTCACTACTGCTCTTCGCACTATATATAGATCCTTTCATAAAAGCAATGGAAAACAATCAATCTATTTGTGCGGTGAGCAGATTTGGGCTAGACACTAAAATCATGGCCTACGCCGACGACCTGGCGATAGTGACCCCCGACCCCCTAAGTGCAGTTAATGTATTAGAACAAGAGGCAAAAGAGTTTGGAAAAACCTCGGGGTATGCTCTTAATAAAGGCAAAACCCAAATTATTGAAACAGCGAAATTAACTGGGTGGATAGTCTAGTGGTTCAGAAGGCGAAATACTTGGGGGTTACTCTAGCTGCTGACACCGATTTGATAGTAGAGGAAAATCTGATTCCGCTGGCGACAGAAACTAAACGGGCGCTCAAACTGCTAAATAACCTGTACCTAACTATCGTGGGACGGTGTAATGTCATTAAAATGACCTACTTCCCTAAATTACTATACTTGGGGCTATCCCTTTAGAGATTGGCAAAGCTATGCTCCAGAGATTTGACCAGATTTTCTCCCAATTCATCTGGGCTTACTCTCGACCAAGGCGAGCTCTCGGGCATCTCTCCCTTCCCAGGTAAAGAGGTGGCTGGGCACTCCCAAATTTAATATACTATTACTGGGCCTCGGTCCTACAATATAGTGTGGAGCTGCTTCAAGAACAATCATCCACTCCAAATGCAGGTCTCCCGTCTCCCTTTCAACTGTTATTGGGGGAAGAGACTCGTGGATGCCTCTGGCGGCAACTCTCATTCGGATATTATAAACGGGTAAGATTTAAGACCCTGATGAGTACTTATAAAGTATTCTGTAATATCCGTAAAACCTTAGGGCTTGGCAGATTAAACTTGTATTCTCCCATTAATAACTCTAATCTACCAGCAATTTTTGGGACTTCCTATCTTCAAGAATGGCATAGAGCGGGAATCCTAAAAATGGGAGACCTGATAACTACCGAAGGTATTAAAACATTTCCTGATCTCAAAACTGAATATTATCTGAGGGAGCAAGAGGCTTTTAAATAAATCGCCATCAGAGACTTTCTGACCCGTAAGGTTGGAGGGCCTGCTGGATTCTCAAAGGTAGACCTTATTGATAAATTAAAAAAATCCAACACCACCTAGGATTGGTTGTATCTACACCATATTAATAAGTCTAATGCCCGATGATATGTTCAACATAGCTAATAAATGGCAGACGAAACTAAATATTCCTTATAATACCTTTAATCAGGCTGTGCAATCCGCCAAGAGCGATCTAATATCTGCCAAACTGCAGGCGCAATTTTATAAGACCGCATTTTTTTTTATATATTACACCTAGCAGAGTTGCCAAATGGGGAACGGGAACTGGAACGCTCTGCCCTAGATGCTCGGAGTTTAGCGCACACTCAATACACATGTTCGCAACTTGTCCCCGTCTTGCACCTTTGCTGGGAAGGATACAAGACTTTTTTACTAAAGTCCTTTCTCAAGATATCCAGTTAACTCCCACGATTGTTCTGCTAGGAATGCAAGATAAGATTAGCAGAAAGAGCGGAGGGGCACTCATCTTTGTGGCAATGACTATATTACGTATTTGCATAGCCTCATCTTGGATAGACCCAAATCCCCCAGCATTCTCTCACTGGCTGGCCCGACTGATATCGACTTGCCACATCGAGAAGGCTATATTTTCTAGGAAAGGTATTCGGGGGAAAAAGAAGGGCCTCGTTATCTGGGAACCTTTAACTGCTTGGCTTGGATAGATACAATTACCGGGGTCTCTGAAAAGTAAGAATTAATTTAGGTCTCTCTCTATTTCTATTAGTACTTCCTGGTTTACTAAGGATTACCTACTAACTTCATGAATCGGGACTATATATGACATCCAAGGATTGGAAAGTTCGCTCATTGTGATCTCTGGGGAATTTGATAGGACTCTATTCCGCCCATATTGTCTACATCATGCATTATTTAAAGGTATAGCTACTAAGTAGATAGCCTATGTCACGAGACTACGCTCTGAATAATGCAATTTCTGTATTTTCTTTTTTTTTTAATCAAACAATTGTTTTCACCACGAGCCAATTTTGCAGTTTTTGCACTGGGGGTGGGGGGTGGACAGGGTCGAGGGTACTCTTTTGAAACTGTTCTCTACCTCTGAAATTGCTTTTGTACTTTCAATAAAAAAATTTTTTTTTAAAAGGATGATAATGGTAGGGGATGGTAGCCTTGAAAATGGCCATGGGCATTTTTGTGGACTATTCAAACGGTCTTGAATTTTGATCTTTACCTTGAGAAGAAGCATGGCTTTGGACCCTTTGCAATTTTTCCAGAGCATTTTTATCATGTCTTTGGTTCGGACAATTGGAGTAATCCAGACGGAATCACACAACGTTGAAACAGTCAAAGCAATTCTCGATTTTATTTTTTATCTTTTTGATGGGGTGGGACTTTGTTTCCTACTGGGTGATTTAGATGTAATGCATTTTTGGTAATGGCATTTTCCTTAATTGAAGGATGGATCCGTTTGTTTAACTAGGAAAGAGGGTGATATTATGGTTTTACAAGGCCCACTAGAATATTTTTTGTCCTTTCATGTAGAGTGGGGTGTTCGCCTTGTCTGGCCAGGAGGAGCACCAAGTAAAGCTCAGTGTCCTTCATATATAGTGCCTATACAAGCCCAGGCATTCCATCTCCTGAATCAAATCTTCTTGTCCCAGATCTCTGAATATGGAGTGCCAGTAGTTTTTTTTAAAATAAAAATGATTTAGAATAAATAAGATTGCCTGCATAAAGTCAGAAGCCTCCAGAGAGGGATACCTCTACAGTGTGGTGTAACTCGACTTCAGACAATTTTCTATATACAATATTAAAATTTTGGAATAAGATGCATCATTTATATCATGAGTGACTATCTTCTCCACATTAAAAAGGGGAGCTTGAAGCCCTCCATTTGCTTCAAAATTGGAGTGCCAGATTCAGTGTACGTATAATGAAGCCACCACTGAAATTCACACTGTGTAGTATGTTTTTACCTTGATACTTCTGTCTCCATTGTCCACATATGCTGTTCAGATTGAGAACAATACAAATCTGGTCCTTTTATATTTTTTTAACAGTTTTCTGCTGATCCAAACATTGTTATTGCCAAGATGGATGCCACTGCAAATGATGTGCCTTCTCCATACGAAGTCCGAGGGTAAGAAGACTCTTCCAAGCTGTGACTTGTGAAAACGTACTTACTGTTTTTTTTAGGTTACACTAATGATGAGCAGCTGGAATCATTTTAGGTTGCAGCCTACCAGACAGTGCAGCTGTCTGGTTTTATAAAGATATCTTGGAGACTTTCAGAAAGTGGACCTTCGGAATGCATTCCTCCTATTGCTTTCCATTGGATTTGTGGTTTGTAACTCACATTTTCTGGCTTTTTATTTGCTGGCTTTATGTGCTTTAGGCTGTCCAGCTAGAGTTCGTCCCTCCTGTTTCCCAAACCTTGTTCACTGTATTGTTCCACAAACTCGCTTTCTGTAAACAGGCCTTTAAATCTTGTTCTTATCTTGTCACACTTGCTGTGCATTCAGAGATGGAGGTCAAATGTCTGCCTGTGCCTTCCAGGGAGCTTGGTGTTTTTCTTTCTGGCTTCAAAGTGAAAGGATTTGTGACATTCATGCTAGCTACTGGGTGTCTCCTTGAGGACGGCTGACAATTCTCTTTGTTCTTTTTTCTTGCACACAAAATTTAAAAGTCTGTAAATGAACTGCTGACTATCAAATCAATACATTGGATGATGACATGTCCACACATTATCGTTTGTGGGCTGCATGCTTTTATCAGTAAAACTGTATGTTAGTGGAAATGTAATGGTCATTTCAATTCAAGATGTGCTGTCTGTAATGGCAGTATGCTACCATACCATGCATACTCCACGCCAATGCACTCTACCCCACACTACTCTACTATGCTCCACTGCACTCTATGCCACTACACCCTACCACTCCACTGTACGCCAGTGCACTCTGTAAATCCTCTCTACGCCACTCTAATCTACTCTGCACCACTTCACTCTACTCTGAAACAATCTACACCAGTGTACTGCCACTGCACTCTACGCCACCCTGTTCTACTCTGCATCACTGTACTCTGACATTGCTCTCTACATCTGAAAGAAACACGTTAGTTCTAGATTCCTTACCTTAGAATTACCCCCAGGCGTCAGACTGGATCCGGAAAGTTTTTTCGTCCGCAGTACCTCTGCGCGTTGGAAGGTGGTGTCGGTCGGCTCCGCGTCCGTTGTCGGCGTCGTGGTCGCCGGGATGACGTCGCTGCAGCTACTTAGACTCCGCCCTCGCGCGCTGACGTCAGTTCTTTCTTTTTCCGCGCCAGCCAGCGCAGATCCGGGAAGAGCGGTACCTGTCAATTTTTTACTAACTTTTTGTCGACTTTTGTCGACTTCTTTTTCGAGTCCTCGACTCCGAAGGTGCAAGAGGGATGCCCGGTTTCAAGGCCTGCAGTTCCTGTCATCGCATGATGTCGGTGACGGATCCGCACCGCGTGTCTTTTTTTTGCCTGGAGCGCGACCACGGCCCCAAGTCGTGCTCCGACTCCCGGTCGATGGCGCCGAAGGCTTTGCGGGAGCGGTCCCAAAAACTGCTTGAGCACCGGCAGTCGGCTCTGCGCTGCTCGAGGTCCCGGTCAAGAGGGAGGTCGAGGGACCGGTCGCGGAGCCACCACCATTCCGGTTCGAAGTCTTCGCACTCTGGGTCGGGTAAGTCGAAGTCGAAGCATTGTCGCTTTTCGACTTCTCCTCGTCGGTCGGCCGATCCAACGAGGTGCGCGGGTGGTGCCCCTCCCTGACCGGGAGCGACTCCCGCCCAGCTTCGTACGTTCTACGAGGCGATGCATGCCATCTTTGGGCAGACCGACCCCGCTGGCGCGCTTTTGGGCACCGCAGACTCGGTTGGGGGGGGTCTAGGCCTTCTCTGCCGGCGCCGCAGGCCCCCTTTGGAGCCAGGCCTGGATCCGGATCGGCGCCGGTTGACCTAGTTACGCCTCCACCGGCGCCGCTTCGGACGTCACCACTACCGCGTTCGACGACCCCAGACTCCATCCCGACGTGGACACAGAGCCAGACCGGCGTCGCCTGATGCCGGATCCGGCGCCAAGAGGGGTTTTTGTGCCCCTGTACACTCCTGGGGCCCCCTTTCAACCTTAGTGGCAACCAGAGGAAGAGGACTGGGAGGGGTCAGGTGACCCTCTGACTGACCAGTTAGACAGTGAACAGGACTGGAGAGAGGAACTGGGGGATGCCAGTGGTCTTGACACCTCCCCTGACCGTGGCATGTTGTCTCCTCCTACCGTGCCTATGGAGGATGGAGCGTCGTACGCAGTGGTGTTGCGTAGGGCGGCCGAGGCGCTCAACCTTGAGCTTCCTACGGTGGCGATCAGGACTAACCTGACGGAGGTGCTTCAAGCAGCTGCGAGCTCTTCGAAGCCCTTGTTCCCGTTCAATGAGGCCCTCACCGACGTCCTTTTGTGCACGTGGTCCAGGCCCAACACAAGGGCTCCCGTTGACAGGATGATTGCCAGACGCCGGCTCCGGGCGACCCCACATTCCTCTCCCAACACCCCACCCCGGAGAGCTTGGTAGTCCAAGCCTCCACTTCCAAAAGCGCATTCCCTACCGCTCCCCCGGAAAGGGAATCCAAGAGGCTGGACCACCTTGGGAAGAAGATTTTCTCTTCCGCCAGCTTAGGACTGCGGTCGGTAAACACCTCATGTCTCTTGAGCTGTTATTCCCACTCGGTGTGGGATACGGTGG